>JACEGR010002430.1:0-129388 GCA_014170235.1 Listronotus bonariensis | reverse complement strand
GTTGTCTTTGGACGGTCGTTGTATAAATTTACGATTGCGTTGCGGAATATTAAATCACGTGAGTCACTCCAGGCGGTTTGATATTGCTCCCCAACAATACGACCCCCATTTTGCTATGGCTACAGGACATTTTACATAATTAATAAATACTACGAACTAGGAAAATACTAACTGCCTTTCCAGGTACGAGTCCCTTGTTACCTGAAAATATATACATGCTCGTTTTTCTTATGGCAGTATTTAACTTTCTGCCTTTTTGAAAATGTTTTTAAACAACAGCACTTATTGTATGAAAAGTTTTAAAAAAATAGTTTGTCTGCCATTTTTGTTTTTTTACAAATACTGGATGTCTTTAAAAAGTGCGACAAAATGCTACCACAAATTCCTGAGGCTAAAATAGACGATTTTTTTACCATAAATTTTATTAAGAAAAATTCAAAATGCAAAAACTGAAATACATTTTTTGCATATTTTAAAGATTATGATCATTTAAAGTCAAAATTGTCTATTTTTTTTTAATTCGATCTTATAAAATAATAAAACGTCCCAATGGTTTGAATCGAAACTTTGTGGGGTTTTGTAGTCATATTGAACTGTAAAAAGCAGTACTAACCCTGTATAGAAAATCAACATTTTCTCTTCGTGAATTATATTTTTTACAAGCAAAAATTTTTGTAAACCCCATGCGTGACAGTCTGTATAAAACGCTTTTTTGTTGGCTTTAGTCTATGGGTTTTTAATTACCTTTTTCCGAGAAACATTATGCTTTTAATGTATTTGATAGTTTATTCGATTAAATTTATAGGTCTTGTAATATAATATATGATTAATAATACCTACCTCGTATTCCTTATATTTTTTTTCAAATTTTATTTTTATTTATTCACACTTAATCTAGATTTTTTAACACTGCAATATCGTGCAGAGAAACATCGGATAATTAGTATTATTTTATTTATTATACAATAGGCGGATAATTGTTTAGGTAATTTTTGTATTAATTAAATAAATATTAAGATGGAACAAAATTATTTCCAAGGCGTTTAAAAATTTCTACAACTTAAGGCCAATCCTAATCATTTTTATAAAATGAAACGGTAACTGCTTTTGCGTAACGTACTTATGAATATTTAATTTATTAATTAATATATTTTGCCGTAAAGTGGTGTTTCGCACGCGCGTTCTTGAGATATAATTAGATACATTCTAAAGTGTTTTAAGGCGAAAAGTATACACAACTTATAATGATTAAGAGATTAAATGCTAAAAATGGAGATGTTTGGTTTTCGCGCCATAGCTGTTTGTTTTGTTTTATTAACCATTAACACTTTACTGCATTTTACATAATTAAAATACGCAGTATAGTGGTGTGTATCTATCTGTTGCATTTGAGGTTTATACAGGGTGTCCAGAAATTTTACCGACAAACTATAAAGGGTGATTCTTTAATAAAAAATATAAAAAAATGTTTATATGAATAAGGTAAAAATAACCGTTAATAGGTTTTTTATTTAGCCCCATTTTCTCGAGAACGTTACAAATTTTTATTAACCAGAACTAACCTGTTATTAAAGAAATACATGAAGTATTTTAAAAGTAGTGCACACTTGCATTTATTGTCGTTATCTAAACAGGCACAGTGGCCCTCATTTTAAGATTTTGACTAGGTTTTAGGTGAAATTACCACATTTAATTAGGAAAACTGACAAAAATGTACTAGTTTTAAATAGTTCTTTGCATTTTTTTAAATAAGATACCTATAATCAAAAATTGCAGAGTTCAGGACAAAAAAATCGTGACACATTTAAAAAATTACATGCTGTTGAATTTAAAAAAAGAAAACGAGGTTCTTATGTGGACGGTTTATTTAAAGGGACATTATGTACAGGTTGTCCCTAATTTAAGGTTGACTATAGGGATAGGATATAAGCAATGCAAAGTCGATTAAATTAAGGAAAAATTGCTTAATTAGGAACTCTTTAATGTATCCTTTTGAAAATTAAAGAAAACCGTAAACTCTCGTAAGTATCCTAAGGAAACTAAAAAAACTTTTTATGCCAGCTTTTGATCTCTGACATGGTGGTGGCTACATGTTTTGTATGCTTCTTTTTGTGTTTGAGAAATAATTTATTATTTGTGTAATATGAAACAATAAACCAAGATACCTTCTATTTAATGGAGTTTTTCTAGGGGTTAGTGAATGGTGCATCTTGGACTATTTTAAAATTGTTTTATATCACAAATAACGTTTTCATGGGTGGCTATTACAATCGTGCAAAACATTAAAAATACAACTGCCGTTATTTCTGTTTTAAAAGAAATGATTTTTCTCTGATCGGACTGGAAAACAACATATTTCCAATACGTTTTCTTACCCCCAAAATGCATTATTCCTGTTGGTAAAAGGCGTTGCTAGGCAATGTAATTTTTCCGGCCATGGCCGGGAATATTTTTCGGACGCTCACTTTCTTCTATATTTAATATTCACTGATGGCGTTTGTCAGAGGCAATTAACAATACAAGACAATGTGATACCATAGTACCGTTTTAAATCGAGGTCGTATTATAAAAATGATTATATTTATTAAACTAAAAAATAATATTTGATGCTATTCAATACGAAAATTAAAGAATTATTTTGATCGGAAAAAAATAGCATGTACAACTCGTAGGAAAAGCATATTCCGGACTTTTGGTGATTGTTCCACCTTCGTCCAGAAATAAATCGCTTTTCCTGTACGGTACCACAACAGCTATTTTTCTTCGTAGGCCTTGGAAACCAAAAAAAAATGATATTGTTTTACTCTCGTAGGCAGTGGTATGTCCTAATTTTTTTTTAGTACGACATTTCCTTTGGGTTAACCTATACCTAAGTCAAGCAGTTTTTGGAACGGTTTTTTTTACGAAAATATTAGTTTTCACGAAAATTATGGTAATAATTCCTGGGCCAGTAATGAAATAGTCTTAATGATAAGAACACTTTTTAAAACTTTTTAGGTTTTTTCTTTGACGAGTCTACCACAAATAATTATACCGCTATATATGGAAGCGGCGCTTTAATCCAGCTTGTCAATGTCAAATGTTTCTGGTGTCGCACTGGGCGATGCGCGTCACTTTTTCTCGGATAAGTTTACCACAATGTTTTACATGCAACTTTTAAACATTGTGCCAAGAATCGTAAGGGTTACAGTCACGTATCCCGCTTAGTCCGATACCCGAAACATGTATTTGAGCCTTATAGTTTCATGATTGTTACCCTTTCCATTTTTGGCAAAATATTTAAACATTGCATGTAAAACATTGTGGTAAACATGCCCAACAAAACAAATGACGCGTTCGCCCAGTCCTACACCACACCCGGTATGGAAACCAAAACACCGGCCATAGGCGATAAATGCAATGAATCCTTCCACCATTCTGATATGTACATTTCCTGTTACAGATGTCGTTCCTAAATGTATTATTTTATTACACTGCTTTCTGTCTTACAGCGTTCAAAAATAGTCTGGGAATGTAACTCTGTATTACATTCTTTACCGTGCTCACAAGCGCGGTAACAATTTACCGATTTTGCGCATTTCATATTTGTCTCTTAAAAGAATAGGAAACAAACGAAATTTTTCTAATTTTTAGATTTAAAAGTTTTTAAAAACAAACAAAAAATATTTTGCTGATGCTACTATGGTTGTCAGAACAACTTTGTTCATTTTTAGGCTCTTTTATTTAGGTACTAATTTTTCTCCAAACCACAAAATACCTACAAACTTTTTCAAATTCAAAATAAGAATATTTTTATACAAACACAAAACATACAGGTTTTTTAAAAATTGTATTGCATTAATAAGTTTTGATTTGTTTATAAATTGATTTTTGGTATATTAAAATTGTAATTTATATTAGATTTTAAATAAATAAATAAACATCTTTAATTATTTTTCGTTACATGCCAGGTTACAAGGGACATTTACGTTTCATTTCCTGAGTAGCGTTCAAAAATTGCTTTTACAATGTAATACATTTTAAATGTCATTTTGATTCCATTACAGAGTACAAGGATTACTTTACATTTTATTTATCGCATTTTCACCACGCCTGTGTGGCGATATATCTGTAATTTCATCTGAACAATTCATTTTAAAAAAGCCAGTTTTAAATCCATCAGCATAGAAGTAAATTTAATGACTTTAATTAGGTAATCGCATAGTGTATTGATATATTTAATTAAAATATTATTAGTGATAAGATAACCTAAAAACAGTTAAGAACAGACATATACCTTTAATAAAATACTTAGAAGTGAGCAGAAAACAAAAATAAATATGATAATTTGTTAAAAATGCTAACATTACAATTCTTTGCGTGTTTTTAATACATTTTTAGAATTTCTGGCTTAAAGCTACATCGATTGGCCATCTTATTTATTTAAGCTACGGCAAAACATGCATTTCTGTTGCCCTGGACATCATATGGCAAATATCATTTGAATATGCACCATCGACTAAAGCAACGTCACTGAACGACATTTGTTACAGCGTAACATCATTATTTGGCATGATGCAGCTTCATGTGTCCCAATACGGCTGACTCCAGTACACACTATTACGCTCGAAAGCAGACCAGGCTTTTTGTATTTTGTTTTCCGCATCCAGACGCAGTCTAAGATTCAGTAGGTACGACCTGCGAGATTTACTCGAGCGTCGCAGCTATTGAACGCAGAAGACACAGATGACAAAAGAAAATGTTATATATGCCTTTCGTGTGAAACCATGGAAATTTAAAGATGTGTCGGCAAATACCGTTGATCTCCGGCATGTGGGATTGTTTATCGTATCGGTGCTATATTTTTCATTTTCGAAGGTCAAAATGACGTATTTTACGGCACTCCTGCGTCGCTCGCAATTATCAGTTGAATGTGTTTACTGTTTAACATGCTGAGAAATAACTCATCCTAACATCAAGCATGCTAAATATATGATGAATGTATTTTGTTTACGACACAACGCTTTACGGGCTCTACTGCGGTGAGTAACCGGGCGCAGATACCCTCCGGTATTGTCTGCCGCTGTGGTAAATCCCGAAATCTCTCTTGAGCTCCGTAAAGCTATTTTATATTAAATATGGCTGTTGCCTCACATAGATATTGCCACGGGCCTAAAACATCGTTTGGCAGACGCAGAAATTAAGGCTATTTTCGGCATTAACGCGCGGCTAACGAGGTAATATCAATTAACGAGTTCAAGCCGAGTACTGACACTATTTGGCACGCAAGTGAGACTTTAAGATAAGAGAAATTTGTGATCAGTAGGATCTGTGTTTTCAGTTCTCTTTCAAATAAGGGATTTTCCCCTTCTATCTGTTAAACTTTCGATTTAATAAAGGTGTTACACTTTTTGAAAAATTAAAATATTGCATTCCCCGTCCCGAGTTTTAAATTTTAACACACCTAACATAAAGAGAATTGAAACACTTTCGTGACGTATAAATATGAAATTATATGCGCCCAAATACATTATTTTTAAATTTAGTCCGTTCGTCAAGAATTATAATGCCCACGGATGTTAAAGCCAAATAGGTTTAAGTTCTCGCTTTTTCGTTAGACTTGCCGGTTAAGAACACGTAAGTTTCGGATTTGTATACAAAGCTTAAACAAATATTAATAACTGACTGTTTTCCACGCAGTATTCTTAAGGAAGTACTACCGGTAGCAAATTAATGTTCGGAAAGTCATGAAACTTAGCATACTGGGACTTTATAATAAGAATATGAACCAGTTATAATAATTTTGCAAAAAGTCTACAGAGAACTAATAAAACGTTATAAATGTTATGAAATAACTGCATTTTAACATTGATCACTTATGGAAAATCGCAGATTTTATTTTTACTTTACAAAAACTGATGTTCAGATTTCAATGAAAGTTGTATCAACGGAAGAAAAAACATTTGTAAACATGCTGTTGGCTAATTAAAATCCGACGCTTCAGAGCTTGTAATAAGAAGCCAATTAATAAATGATAAAGAAAAGTATGCTCTGTGACTGACATCTGGCAACACTTTCCTCAAGCGTGAGACGTGAATACCGGGTATATGCCAAAAAAAAATTGATGCCAGTAACGTTTTCGACCTGCGTCAATGAAGTAGATCATTAATATCGGCAATTGAGCATGTCTTTCTAATGTTTTCAAAGTGAACATTTGACAATAATCCAGTATTTACGACCAGTTGTGAAACTTTCATCGTTTGTCCTTAAGTATGTATGTTGTTACAGAAGTGACGTATTTTAAAAATTACCTGAGAATACTAATGTGGTATTTTCTTAATATCTTGAGATGTATTTTTAACGGTGATATAATACAGGGTACGTCATTAAAAAATGTATATTTTTTTGTCCTACCCCTGTATATTATCACCACTATCAAAATTTTAAAAAAATGCAACATTAAAGTATATCTAACTTTTGTTAGATTCAAAAAAAATATGGCCATCCAAATGAAATTGTTCGTAATTTTCAAAGTACCGCCAATTTGATGTAATTGACTTTATATTTTGGGGTTGTAAAGAACTCGTCAGGAGCTTTAAAATGATGTGCTAAAAGGCCCCCCCTTTCCATTTAGTTCCTGTCTTTCAAAATGGTGCCGCTGGCGCCTTTACAGCTCTCGGCTTTGACATTTATATTCGGCCATTTCTTGCCTTAAATTTTGTTTTATGTTGTCCTACTACGGAGTCCTTAAATTTTCATAAAAATATACCAAACAATTTAAATTGGAGAGGGGTCCGTGAATTTCCAGACAAAGCACCGTATAAACGGGTGGATGGCCCGAACTTTAGTTGCGAAGTTCTATTTGAGACCTACCGATATGATAGCTTGGACAAGGGTGGAAATTGGAAGCTACAACAGTTCCAGGTTTAGCGAGTTAATAAGAGAGTTGTTGCAAGGTTTCCTTTATTAAGCCCATATCACCGGCCTTGTATTTAAATAGTAAGTGCTTGTACCCATAATTTAGATGTTATTGCAGGTCATGTTGCCCAGTACCATTAACCTAAAAAAAGGGAACACATTTTGGTAGTTTCTCTTATTGGATTTTATGTTTTAGGATTTTTATTATACCACAATTAAGAAATAGATTTGAAAAAGCAAGGTTTTTAAGTATTTTTACTTCTAAAGAGCTTTTCATTTTTGTGATCGGCAGCCGTTCGGTTAGTTAAAAATGTACTAACTTTTTAAACGCGGCCCGCGAACGTATTTGCACAATAAATTTTGGCCTGCAACATGTCAGGGAGTTGTCCATACCTGGTGTAATCTAATCTACTACCATGTATCATTTATAAAAATAGTTTTCATTACAAAACAGATGCTTGTAGATATTCGCAGCCGGATCGTAGGCTGCTTCAGTTTTTAATTTTACAGGAGAACTGCGTTGCCGCAAGCTTGGCACTACTGCTTTATAACTAAAGACCAACAGCAGGACTCCGTGCTGTATGGAATTCTGCATAAACGCATCGTAGATTTCAGCTCGAGGAAGTCGATGGTGCTTTTTGGTACTCTGTGTCACAATAAACTAAACATCGAAATGTTCGTAAAATGTCTATATGTTGCCCTAATACTTCTCTGTTTAACTGTAAGATAAAGGGCACATGCAGCTGATATGCGAATCAGATTTACAGAAAATATTGAGCAATTAAGTTTTTTTAATTTTTGTTTTTAACACATGGAACAAAAGGGTAAGGTTTTTAATCAATTTTTTTGTTTGAATTTTGTTCTCTTTTACTCTTGGAGTCAATTTTGGATTATGACATTAACTTGGCAGTTATTATGTCTATCCATTACTCCCTTGCTTTTTATGAAATTATTTTTTAAAGATTTTTAACTTAACCTTTTTTAAATAAATAGCTATCAATGTTTCCTGCTGTGAATAATTTAAATCAGTAAGCAAAAATATGTGACCAATTTATCTAGAAGCAAAAAAAAATTCAATACTGAATTAACTTTTATACAATTATAAACCCCTTAGCAAATTAAGTCACATTAGTTGGACACTAAGTACATGGCTATAAATAGAAATAAAATTATATTTTTCATCATTGTAAAAAACAACAAAATAAATTTTTGCATTCTAATAACATAGAAACAACCAAATAAATGTATAAATCATGACAAACTTACGAACACCTAAATTTATTTTGGGGTTATGTACCACTTTTTAAAATTTTTGGTAGAATTCTACACGCGTTCGGAGACCTCGCTTATAGGCCACCAGGTGATCGACTTCAAGCATTTTTCTTGAACATAGATTGCGAGTGAGGTAGAATGAAGTCGATTTGTAGAATACTACAGGCGCACGAAGTCCCGCCGCTGGGATCTGGTTATTATGGAGAATAATATAAATTCTTTATACAGTCAGCATTATTTTTAAGGGCTATCCTGCCGAGTTTCCTACATATCTAAATTACTGCCGGCAATTAAGGTTTGAAGAACGACCAGACTACAGCTATCTAAGGCAGTTATTTAGAAACATTGTTCCATAGGCAGAGGCTTTACATATGATTATGTATTTGATTGGAATATGCTCAAATTTGGTAAGTACTTATTGGTATGTTTGATAATTTTTTTAGAAAAATACCTAAACATAACCGAATGGGTAGTATTCTTTTGCACTAAAAGAGTGAGGTTGATAGCTATTGGACATATAGTATTTGCAGTCAAATTCTATTATCTACATTTCCTCTTACAATTATGTTATATTTTAGAAAATAAAAGTAAAGAGTATACCATTTAAGAAAGAGAACTGCATATTTTCTGGCTTTTCGTCAATTTTTTAAGGAACTCAAGATAGCCGGTCGATGTATACCTCTGAGAATTTTTGAAAATCTTAATAGAAAAACAATTGCCTAAAAAATAAAAGACTAATGCCATAAATTTTGCGTTTTTTAGTAAAGGTACTTTAAATCCATCTTCAACTGATTATGAGTTATTGATGTCACATTTCGACAACTATTATTTAATTAATTAATATAAAATGCAGGTAACGCAGGTGATCACCTGTTACTTCAAAGTCATTAAAATTGCAATTACCTATTAGTAGATTTTATTCTAGGTTTTCATAATCTTCTTTTTGCTTTACTGGTATTTTCTTGACACTTGTAATATACCATTACTACCTGTAGTTTTTTTAGCAAAGAATAATGCATTATGAAACACTTGTATAAAATCTACTAACTATATATCTACTATCTAAATAACGAAAGAAGACGATTACGTCACAATTTTAATGTATAGTAAAAGACAAACGACAACAAATTGTAAATAAAATAAAATTTGTTAGACATAGACATTCCCAATTTTCTTGTGGAAGCAATTAGTATTGCCAATTTGCATGTATCCAATAAAGATACACGATTCTTTCATGTTTAATTTTGATACATGACATGATTGATTAGACTAGAGCGGGGAAGTAGAAGTAGTGCTGAGATATCACGCAAAATCGATGTTTACCATCGATGTTAACATTGAAAACAAACATCAATGTCTTTAAAAGCAATTTTACCAAATGCAATTTAAAACTTAGGGCCAGATTTTTTTTTAATGGTATTTTAAGTTGAGACATTTTAGTTTTTATATGCTGTATTGATAATAAAACATCGACCTGCCAAAAATTTTGATAAATGTCAAATATAAATAAATATTTGACGTTTGGTAAGGAAGTTGTTTTCTAAAAATAATTTAGTTTTTCGGTTTTTAAATTAATTTTTACATTATAATTTTAACTGTTTATCAAAACAAAATCTCCCTGTCCACATTCTTAAGACAATGAGTAAATGATTCCTAAAATAGATGCCTGTTTTTGAACTTCCAAATTTACGTTTACAAGTGCTTGCTATGAAAGGCAAACCCTTAACGCTTAATCACAAGGTTGTTAAATTATTTAAACGGGAAAAGAAATATTGAGAATAATTATGGTGATCATAAATATAAGAAGCACTTTCAAAAATGGTACACAGATTGTGACAAAATAGGTAAAGCAGATTAGGTCAAAACTTGCATTTAAATGAGATTACCCCACATCTTGTCAGAAGAGCAAAAAATCCGGTGTATTTCAACGAATTAGATTAAGATTTTGTGAGGTTTGACCCTGAAATCATTTAAGAAAATAAAATTGGACGATTAACCAAAGAAATGACTTTCTATACTTATCCTTCAAAGTAAAAAACTGTCTACGCTTTTTACAGCAAAAAAATGGTGTGCTGAATGTCTTTAAAAAATGTAATTTTAAGGGTTGTATTTTTAATGTCGATTTTTGTTAGTACTTTTTTGTAATAATTTAAGTTTAATTTATAGGAATAAATGTTACTTTTACATATTATACATGTGTACAATTAAATATTTTTAACTTTGCTATAAAATGGGTTTTTATGACCAACGAAAACTTTTTTGCAAATACTATTTGTAATATTTTTAAATTAATATGAATAAAAATAGTTTTTACTTACTGGGCTAGCCGTTTAATGAAAAACACATTTTCAATCTGAAAATTGATGATATATGCTGCGTCCGAGAGGCGTCACGTTAGTGAGTGCTTTACAAAAAGTGCCCGTGAGATGGTTAAGGGATAATAAAATAAAGTACAAACCTTTAACTCAAACATATATTTTAATTTTTATTATGGTGTCTTCGTGTTCATAGCGTCTCTTTCGAAGCTGATTGATTACCTTCTAGCAATTGTTTGTCTGTTATTGTGGAGCCGATAATTTTTCGTTTTTTACAACTCTCCCTTAATTCTTTATAATTTTGGAAAAAAACTGACTGACCTGGATGGCTATTAAACCTCAACGAAAAAAGGTTATCTTTCTGTCATTAATGAATAGTGTCCCAATCATTTTTAATTATAACTCTCCTTGTATATTTCCAATCGTAGTAAAATTTTTGTATTTCTTAGTTTTGAACCATGCGACCAGTTTTGCCGAAATGTAGATTTAAAATTCGAAAATTTTTGGTCCATTTGTCCTTTGTACAACCTATTTTGGGATACACTGTAGATTATAATGAAGGGAACAGAAAAAATATAGTTTATATTTGTGTTCTAACTAGTATTTCTATTAAAATATATATAATTGTAATTTACTTGTTTTAGGTGGCTCTAGAGGAAGCCATTGTGAAGAAAACTCCTTTCGTCGTGAGGGACTAAGGAAAGGGTCACACGTGGCCGGTGCGACAGGCGGACCTGCTGCAGACGCTTCCGCAGCTCCACCTCAACAACAGCAGCAACAGAGGGACGACGTGCGCACGACGTCCCAGCGCCTAATCCTTTAGATGACGTTATAACAAGTAGTAAGTTAAACTAAGTTAAATTTCCAATTCCTGATTTTAGTGAGATTTTAAGAAGCTAACTTGCCTTGTAGAATTGATTTGTTTTAGTAGAAAAAGGCGGTCTATGTCATTTTCAGGTATAAAATAAACAATTTAAATGAAATTAACTAAGGTCTAATAAGTAGATGTGTTTTCTCTGGGTTTGCCAATTTTGGTCAAACAGATTTAGACATGAACGGACTTTTTTCAAAATGCTGTATTTAACCTCGTTGCAAAAGAAATCAGATTTATTTACAACTTAGCTAATATGTATTTCTTGTAGACAAACTATGGGAAATGGTTTAGTAAAAGCAAATGTGTCAACAATTTCAAGATTGAGAATTTATAATTATTATTTATTTATTTATTTATTTATTTATTTATTTATTTATTTATTTATTTATTTATTTATTTATTTATTTATTTATTTATTTATTTATTTATTTATTAAGTATACGGGATTCCCCATTTTTACAATGACTATTACAATTATTGAAAAAAATAACTACAAAATTAAATTAAGCTACAATTAGATAACTAACTAACAAATAACAGGTACATATAGGCAGATCAAAAATATTTATATACAAATCACAAAAAGATCACAGCTACAAGTAAAGTATTAATTTATTAAGGAACCAAATGATTGATCTTAGATTTAAATTGAGACAATGTGCTGTTAAAAACATCCACTCGTGAACCAAAGGTGTTCAGCACACGAAGAGCTCTATCCATCGGTGAGTGCATTCCATAGTTTGTGGTATGAGGGCGGATATAATATAAATTAAAATTCCGAAGATTACGAGAGGGGACATTAAGTTGAACAAGTGATAGAAGGTCGGGACAGTCAATGAGACCATTAGATAGCTTAAACACAAAACAGAGATCATAAACTTGACGTCTATGCTGTAAAGTGTGTAGTCTTAGCTTTCTCAGTAAATCAGAGCGGTGGTAATTCTCCATCCTTACTCCAGACTTGTATGCGGCAAACCGCAAAAATTTGTTCTGGACCCTCTCCAGCATATCAGAATGAACAGCATACTGTGGTGACCATACCACAGTAGAATATTCTAAAATTGGCCTAACCAAGGAGCAGTACAAAAGTCTGGCGGTGGCAAGTGAGAATTCAGAGCAGCTTCTATGTACAAAACCAAGCATTCTCATACCCCTAAGACTAACCTTATTAATGTGCTCCGCAAAGCTAAGATTTTCCGCAAACCAAACACCTAGATCTTTAATTTTGTTTACATAGCCCAAGCTTTTATTATCTATGACGTAAGATGTATTAAATTTCTTCGTACCCCTAAAAAAACTAATATAATTACATTTCCCAATGTTAAGTAGAAGATTATTGTTCAGTGACCATTTCCATAGAGCATCCAAGTCACTCTGAAGCATCACCGCATCCCCCTGACACTCAATCCTTCTGTACATTTTTAGATCATCCGCGAAAAGACACACCTTAGAATGGCGCAGCTCATTACAAATATCGTTCACGAACAGATTGAATAACAGAGGAGCGCAGTGAGACCCCTGAGGCACACCCGAAGAAACCTCAAAACTGTCAGAAACAAAATTATTAATTTTTACACTCTGGGTTCGGCCCTTTAAAAAACTTGCAAGCCAATTTACCAAATGTGGAGCAAATCCGGTAGCCAAGAGTTTGGCCAGCAAGATATCAAAGTTAACCCTGTCGAACGCTTTGGAGAAGTCCGTATAGATTGCATCTACTTGGACTTTGTTCTCCAAAGCGTCCAACAAGTCAACTTCATATTGTACCAAGTTGTCAGTGGTAGATTTTTTATCAGAAAAGCCAAACTGGTTATGAATTATTAAGCCTCGGCAAGACCAACTCAACTGGTCACAAACCAAGCTGTCAAACAATTTAGGAATCGCTGACTGGTTGCACACCCCTCTGTAGTTTCCAACATCTTCCAGGTCACCAGACTTAAAAATCGGTGTTATGTAGCTATGTTTCCATACCTCCGGAAAAATCTCCGTTTCCAATGACATGTTGAAAATCTGTTGAAGAGGCCTGGATAGGGTATATACACAGTTCTTTAGAAATACATTTGGAATTTTGTCAGGACCCACAGATAGAGTGTTAGGAAGATTATTGATCTTGGTAAAAACCTCAGCAAGCGTCAATTCATTAAGCGATACATCTTTTTGTCTACCAATATTAAGATTTGGAATTTGGCAAATTGTTTTATCATACACGCTGGAAAAAAATAAAGAAAATAAATTAACTATCTCCTCTCCAGACTCACCGCTCTGCCCCTCATAATGCATGCATTTTGGAAGAGATGTCTGTTTCCTTTTATCGTTAATGTATCTCCAGAAACGCCGGGGATTACTCGCCAAGTTCTCCTCAGTGACTCTTATAAATTCATCATGACACACTTTGTGATTATCTTTACATAATTTACGTAACCTTGAGAACTCCAAATAATCCCCTTCGCATCTAGTGGACATATATTTTTTATGAGCAATCTTTTTCCTAATAATAAGATCCTTCAGTTCAGGGCTAAAATACTTGGGAAAATTAGAATTTTTATTCGCCTCAAAGGCACAAAAACATCCAAACATTGTTGAATAACATTATAAAACCTTTCCACTGCATCCCCAACATTCAACCCCTCAAACATGTTGTACCAAGTAACAGAGCCCAAAAAATCATTAATGGCTATGAAATTTGCACTTTTAAAATCATAATAAAACTCATCATACTGCAGAACCTCAGTGGTACACTCTGTGATCTTAAAACAGTAAGCTACATGATGTATACTATTTGGCAATAAAATGTCACAAGCAGGTACAGTATATAAATCAGAAATATTAGAAAAGAGCAAGTCTAAGAAAACGTTTCTACAGTTAGAAACAGAGTTCACTTGAAACAGGCCCAGATAAGCGCAGGCCTCCGCAACACAGCGGGGGATTTTTTTTTGTTGACTTTAAAAAATAAAAATGTGTGGTTATCATGGTTACTGAGTTTGATGCTGTCAAAATTAGAAAAGGAAAGTACATTTTTAAAACGTACTAGCTTGATTGTGGATAAATCCGATTTCTTTAGCAACAAGGTTAAATGCATCATTTTGGAAAAAGTCTTGTTTAAATCTATTTGACCAAAATTGACAAACCTGGAGAGAACAGATCTGCCTATTACAATGCTAAAAATAAAAAAAAAACTAAAAAAAACGCTTTATCAGGCGGACGCAAAATTAGAAATGATTTTTAAGAATTAAAATATTGCATGTTTCATGGTAAAAGCGTAGGTCATTTTCCTATTTTCATAACTTTTCCATCATAGATATTGGCAAATATAATAAATTATAACATTTAATATATTAGAAGCACCCCACGCTTTTTACTGTAAGGAAATGACAATATTTTAATGAAAAATTATTTTCTAATTTTTTAGTTCATTTATACTAAAAGTGTTTTTAGTTTTTTTTTAAACTATTAATTATTTTTCATTTTTTAGTTTTGCTACTCTTGACAAAATGGCGAAAAAAATTTTTTTAGTGAACAAGAGTAGCAAAGTTTTGTAATGTTTCCAACAGATTACCTTTAAAAAATTTCTTCTCCATTTAGTAGCAAAGTTTGAAATGTTGCCAACAGATGGCAACCCAGTCAAAGTTTGGAATATTTATAACAGATGGCAGCCACTAAAAAATTTCTTCTCCATTGAGTGGCAAAGTTTGAAATATTGCCAACAGATGGCAGCAGTGTTGTTTTATAATATAATGGAATTTTTTTTCCTGGCGATTAAAAAACAAGATAACGGGATCTTTGCAGTTATTGCATTGTGTGGGTCATTAATAAGTGTGCAAAGTTTCAAAGAAATCGAATAGCTGGGATTGGTTAAATTAGGCTCAAAGATTCCGTTACATAGATAGCCAGATTGATAGATAGATAGTTACAACCCAAGTTAATAAAAGCATGTTAAAAAGATAGGCTCAACAGATGAAATATATATATATATATATATATATATATATATATATATATAAAGGTATTGTCTTATTAACCAATGTCTAACCAATTATAACCGCGGTAATAATTGGTGACAACTTTGACGTATAATATTGTATAAACGTCAACATTATTATTCGGACGCTATCATATCTCGGTGCTGGATCATGTAAAATCAAAAAATTAGGTTCATTCATTAGGTAATTGTCTTCCCCAGGAAACGCTGAAAGGGTTTATGGAAATCTCGATTTTTTACACTTTGAAAACACAAATATCAGCCTATTTTTTTTTATAAAAACAGAAATATCGACAAATTACAAAACATTGTCAAGCGATACCTAGAAAATTTTGTAAATAAGTAGTGGTAATAATTTCGAAGGGATCGGTGCAGTACTTTTAAAGTTATAAAAAGCCACCTACTTAGAAAACGTGAGTTGTGGGAAAAGCGCTTTACACTATAAGCACTAAAAAAAATTAGAATGAAACGTTTATAAGAGTCATGAATGAGGCGTGGATACTTAAACCACTGTATCTTCGTTAATTTTGCTCCGATTTGTTCTAAAATTTGTACACAAAATTCTTGAAATGTTTTTCTTTCAGAAAATTTATTAAAAATACAAAAGTTTTACCTCCCACCCACTTGTGTCAGTAAATGAAATTTTAAAAAATGTTCTTATAAGTTTTGGTATACTCAATTTATTTTAATACATTAATACCCAATATCGTTACATACTTTCTAGTTTAAAACATAAAACAATAAATTGGACTTTGGATGTGTACAGGATCTTTAATATTTAAACACGCTTACCGCAAAAATATTTGGCAGTAATAGGATGATGTATGAAAATAAGGGTATTAATGAATTATTATTACAGATTCTCCTAGAATGTATGACAGCCATGAAAGAAGAGTTTCTATGCGGTTAAGGGCAGGTCAAGGTGCTCCCAATGCTTCTACTTCAGACCTAAGTACATCAAAACAGGCTAAGTAAGTTGTTTATTAAGTATTTACTGTTTGATAACTTTTAGCTCATAATTCATTTCAAATATCATTTGTTATCATAATACATGTTTAATTATAGAGCATATAATAAAGTAAAAGCTTTGGAATACATACTGTATAAAAAGAACAAATTTTTTTCAAATTAGGAAATGGTGCATGTTGTATTTATTTTAAAGTATAGTTTTGAGTATGTTGCTAAATAAAATAAATTGAAAATTAATTTTGATTTAACCGTTTTTTCCCAAGTAAGCAGGGTTCCTATAGAATTGTCATAAAGATGTTAAAATTGATTTAAACCAATCTCACGCCATGTATCAAGAAAATAATTTGGTTTATTTGAAACATATTTAAATAGGTCAGGATATATTCAAAACTAATATGGAAAATAAAATATTTAACAGGAAGAAAAAACTTAAAATTAACATTATTTACTAAGGGGCAAAGCAAAAATATACAGGGTGTCTCTAAAAGGTTCGGAAAAAAGGTATTACAGTTTCCTAAGCTAAAATATGACGATCTTACCTAACTTACCTTAATCCAAAAGTAGATGATTTCGATTTCGAAGATATAGGATGTAAAAAATGTATTCCGGTTTTAGTTTTTATAAATAATTTTGGTAATAATAAGTGTATTTTCACAATATTTGACTAGAAGGGGTTTTGGAAGGTGAGAAATAAGAATCTGCTATCAATTTTATTGTTAACTTTAGGGGCGCCACCTGCGTTATCTTGAACAAATTAAAAACGAAATAACTTTTTGAACCATAAGGAGGTATTATTTGGTTTTTCAACAGATTTGGTATTTTTTCATAAAAATAAGTATTAAAATCATTAGCTATATCCTGAGGATTACCAGATATCGCTAAGTTACTTGAGATATTTTTCCCCACTATTTCATTACAGATAGTCCACATACATTTGATCTTGTTGTCTGATCTATTTATTCTGTTTTCATATTGTTCAGATCTTAGCTTTACCAGAAAATCATCATATTGTTTTTACATTTTTATACATTTGTGAATACCTGTCATCTTGATTTCTTAACACTAGCAACAAATCTAGCCTATTCTTAATTTCGGTTAACTCTAAATTATTTTTGTACAGACATTCTTTGTTTCCTGTTTTTGGTGTAAGCTTTTTGAAAAACAAAGGTTAAAAATATTTACATACATATTTATAAATAGTGACCATTGCTTATTGACTTCGTGAACCACTCTGTATGTAACTTTTAAAGAAAAATTCTTATTCTTTAACATGTTTTACATAATAAAGATATACTTGATACAAGTTTTGAGATACATGGTGGTAAGGAAAAAAAAGCTTATAAGCTCTTAGGTTTATATTAACTTTTCTTCTTAAAATCACGTAGGGATTTATACTCTAAAAGATTAGCATTTAATTCTAAAACACCCTGTATAGCTTAGACCTCGCCATGCAGAAATTGATTTTTTTAAATCCAGATATCTTAGAAACGGTTGCCTAAATCAACTATTACCGAGTTTACTATTTTTATGTAAAATATGTTAAAGAAAAATATACAGGGTGTCCGGGAAAATGTGGGAAATCTCTCGCACACGTATGGAACAGATGAAAATAACACGACAAGTTCCTATAAAATTTTTCCGTTTAAGCCCCCTGGGAAATATGATCTCCTAAAGGGGGCAGCTAGAAATCAATTTTTGTGAATAACTTTTAAAGCGCTCTGTATAATTTAATAATATTTTAGTACGATGCATACTAGCAAAGACCTCTTAAAATAGTGCCCTTGAAACTTATGTTGCTTCTTTAGTTTGCCAGGGACGGACTAGTTTTTGCACATTATTGATAATATTTTTACGCCCTGTATGGTGAAGACACAAAAAATATGTTTTTGGGTAGTTTAAACCTTTTGCTAAAAAAAGGTACTCTTGTTTCACATCGATAAAATGAGCCGTTTTCGAGTAAAAAATTATTTTAACAATAAGAGTTTATTTTTGCTACGAGAGGACTTCAATACTGAATCAAAAATTACAAATTACATCGAAAATAAAATATTGTATTATTAAACAAAAATAAACTCTTATTGTTAAAATAATTTTTTACTCGAAAACGGCTCATTTTATCGATGTCAAACAAGAGTACCTTTTTTTTAGCAAAAGGTTTAAACTACCCAAAAACATATTTTTTGTGTCTTCACCATACAGGGCGTAAAAATATAATTCAATAATGTGCGAAAACTAGTCCGTCCCAGGCAAACTAAAGAAGCGACATAAGTTTCAAGGGCACTATTTTAAGAGGTCTTTACTAGTATGCATCTTACTAAAATATTATCAAATTATACAGAGCGCTTTAAAAGTTATTCACGAAAAATCGATTTCTAGCTGCCCCCTTTAGGGGATCATATCTCCGCAGGGGGGCTTAAACGGAAAAATTTTATAGGAACTTGTCGTGTTATTTTCATCTGTTCCATACGTGTGCGAGAGATTTCCACATTTTCCCGGACACCCTGTATATATTTTTACTACTAACTAACCAGAATAAATTTTTGACACCCTGTATCTCCGAAACCATCCACTTTTTGACTAAGGTAAGTTGGGTTAGATCGTCATATTTTAGCCTCAAGAACCTGTAGCTTTTTTCCGCACCTTTTGCAGGAGAACATTCTCCTATGCTTTTAAACATTTAAAATGTGTAAAGTCCAATTAAAAGGTTTTAAAATTAAATATGCTTAATGCAGGTTACCAACTCTTAAGTAGAAATTTAATAAATAATAGACTTAACGCAAAAAAATATTAATACCAACCTTCATAGAGCATTTTTTTCAGATTTAGAACTAAACTAAAAAAAAACAAAATGATTATCTTTTATTTTTGATGCTTTTTTTTATGCAGTGTGATCTATTATATGTGCAGCAAGTAAGAAACTTTTTCCTTTGCAGTTTGTCAGACAATTTCTCAAGTTGGTGTTTGGTCCTAAACTACAGTAGATACAGTTGTTTTGTTAAAAGTTCTAGGATATACAGGATATGTCAACAAATTGCTTAAGAATAAAGTATCCTTATTTCAAAGATGTAAATCAGAAAAATAAAAATATGCATTAGGCGGGGGTAATTCAAAATTTTCAAAAAAAAAAAAAAAAAAATTGTTTTCGGACATAGCATTTGTTTCTTAATAACTTTTTGTTTAATATTTTGGTTTATTTAAAAAAAAGGATACTTATAAAGGGTGTTTCAATAAGAACGCAAGATTTAAATTGCACGTCATGTTTGACAGTCCCAATATCTCATGATTATAATGTGACAGATGGGAGTTGGTAAATTTGGAGAATTACGGGGTAGAACAACGCGTCTTGATTGTAAAAAGTTATTATTAAAAAGGTGAAAGTTTAATTGTCAACATACGTAAAGTTCGTCAAATATTTGGTCGAAATAATGTTCCTTATTTATCTACTGTGAAAAAATAATTGAAAAATTCGGAAGTACTGGTTGGGCTAGTGATGTGACAAGATACGGGCTCGCAGAGCTCGTTCAGAACAAAACATCACCGCAGTTCGCGAGAGTGTGACAGAAAGACAATTCGTCATCAGGCACAAGAGAAGGACATTTCAACAGGCACTCTTCAGCGAATTCTCACTAAAGATTTACATCTGCGTGACTACAAAATCCAACTGACTCAACAACCCGTGGGACATTAACAATCTTGCACGAGTTTGCTCCTGTTGGTGTCATTTCCCGATTTGGTGACCAGATTTGGCCTCTGATCTGGCGACTTAACGCCTTTAAGCTCCTGTCTGTGGGGTTATCTGAAGTAACATATTTATGCCAATAAGCCTGTAAACACCAAAGCATTGAAATCCGAAATTAGAAGCTGTAATAATGAAATACCGCCACACGTATAGAATAACGTTATTGAAAATTTCGTCAAAAAGGCACGCATATGCCTGCAAAGCCGTGGCGACTATTTACAAGATATTTTGTTTCATTTATAATCCTCAAATTTCTATCTTCTAAATCAATAAATATTTTAATACTTTGCTACAGAAAACAATTTTTATTTAACAATGAAATCTTGCGCTCATTTTGAAACACCCTTTAGTTTGGGACCACCTTTTATGGGAAACAAAATTGTCTAAAAAATCGCAAATAAAACAGTTTTCCATTTGTTGCACACTTAATGGGCACACTGTATAGATAGATAATGTCTTTAGGTTTTCCGTTTTAATTTAAATGTTATTATTAAAATTGTAAAAAGAAAAAACAAAATTACTTCTTTGCCGTCTCAATACTGTAATTTCCATTGAAATCGATATTTTTTCTTAACTAACTCTTCCTTTGTTTTGTTTCTTTTTCTCGCGCCTTTCGCTGTCGTCCATTTCCACTCATCGCTTCTTTACGCACTCTTCATCTCCACTACGTTCATGCCACCACCACCTCTCACCAACCACTCGCACGTGCCATCCGTAAAAACGAAACCTATGTGCGTTTTGTTTGTTTGTTTTGGAAGCGCCTCCGGAGTGGCAATGGCACCCCCGCAGTACCAACACAGCAGCAGGCAGGCGCGCCTAGGAGAGGCAGCTCGTCCAAAGACCCGCCCGGACGGCTGAAAAAATGAGAATGGCACAGAAAGTGAGGTCTTACAAATGGAAAGTTTAAACGAACAAATTGTGGATAGTGCTTTAAAAACATTGCAGGTTTGATTGATATTGTGACCGTGTTGCTTTGATTGGTGTTACCTCGAAGAATTATGTAGATATAATAAAATCACAATATTTTTTAAACTTTGGGTGGATTACATAGCCACACAAATAAAAAAAAGTTTCAGCTCTAAAAGAAAAACCATGGTTTCTTTATGTTTTTGGGGTCGCTGAATCTGAATCTAAGGTCAGTTTGGCCTCATCAGGTCATGGTTAAGGTCACTTCAAGGTTAATCACAACTCTACAAAAAAAAAATAATAAAGGTCTGAAGGACTAGGTCATGGTATCTTTAGGTTTTTGGGGTCGCTCAATCCGAATCTGTGGTCGGTTTAACCCCATGAGGTCTAAGTTAAGGTCATTTAAAGGTAAAAATCATCAAAATCTATCGAAAATAGACCACAATCATGGTATCTTTATATTTTTGGAGTCGCTTAATTTGAGTCCTGGGTCAGTTTGACCCCATCAGGTCATGGTCAGGGTCATTTTAGGATCAGAAACTCCAAAAACCTCAAAGATATCATGTTTGTGGTCTATTTTCGATAACTTCTGATGTTTTGACCCTAAAATGACCTTGATCTCTACCTAATGGGGTCAATTTGACCACGGATTCGGATTCAACGACCCCAAAAACATCATGATATTAAGATTATGGTCTGTTTTTCGACAAATTTTGTTGATTTGACTTTGATATAACCTTGACCTCGTTTAATGGGGTCAAGAGGTCGATTTGACTTCGGATTCTAACAACACAAAGATACCACAATTGTGGAATATTTTTTGATGAACTTTGATGATTTGACCTTGAAATGACCTAGGCCATGACCTATTGGTGTCAAATTGACCACGGACTCGGACTTGCTGACTTCAAAGCCATAAAATACGGATTTTTCGTCTATTTTTGATGAATTTTGATGATTGGACCTTGAAATGACCTTAACCGTGACCTGATGGGGTCAACTTACCCCAGATTCGGATTCAGCGATCCCAAAAACATAAAGAAACCATTTTTTTTCAGGGCTGGAACTTTTTATATTTGTGTGACTGTGGTATTAAAATTGTAGGTTATGTTATTCTGCTGCAATTTAATTATTCTGTGTTAAAACAGCATTTTTTTGTGTATACTGGATCACCTATAAAAGTTAGTATAAGGTTTGGAGTTTAAAAAAGGCACAGGTTGCTTTTTATATTACTTTTCTCGTAAGATAAATCCAAAGATATAAGGTTTACTCTTTGTCCATTAAACCTTTTTCCCACAAATGATTTCATCCACTTTTGGAAGCCCAATATTTTTCAGCCCTGGTATATTCTTTAAGTGAAAAAGTTTCTCTTTATATAAAAGAAAACTAATAATAATATTGTCCAAGATATCTCACACATTATGTATATTTAAATTTGTCTTGAAATTTTTCTAAATTTCATTAATAATATAACTTTGAAAAATGAGTAGAAGTATATCGTTACGTGTTCTGATTGGTCAATTACGAACGAAACCTTGAAATCGACCAATTTGAACACGTTTCTAAGTTTAATCCGATCGGATTCAGTTTAACGATGTACCTCTACTCTATGTTTATGAAATTAAAAATTCTGACCCTTTTAAAGCAGCAATGCAGTGGTTCTAATTTAAACTGGTTTACCTCTTTAGATTGCTGTATAGTTCCCACCTTCGCCATTTTAGTTTTTGGATGGCTGTTGATTGGGTAAACACAACCTTAAAGGAAAAAAATCGGTAATAAGTATAAATTTAGACAACCTTAAAAGACTGGAACCGCTTAGTTTCTGGTCCCGGGGTATAACGAGCTGACCCAGTTTAGTTCTAGTGACCCCTATGAGCTTGCAGATTGCCTGAAACAAAATTAAGAACTACCAAAAAAAAAAAAATAAATAAAAAAGAAGGTTGAGTGGCTATGTATAAAAAAAAGTTTGGTGGCTTATCAAAATATTAACCAAAAACTAAACTGGCGAAGGCAGATTGCATAACAATCTTAAAAATAAATGATCTAATATTACTTCGGATGATATTTACATCAAAATAAAGGTTTCGCCCTCGATTGCATAAGACGTTTACAGCATTAGAACATACAAAATATTATATACTTATAGGTTATGATACTTTTAGATCTTTAAGAACCGCTTGTACTCTTTTGTGTCAATTCTAACTTAAGAGTCAAAGCATACATATATGGTTAGTTCTGGTTATAATGTAACTATTTGACATCGTTAGTGTTTTGATTTTTATAAAATATGGTTTGTTTCTAGGTTAGTAGTATAGAAAACCAAGTATTGGCACAACATTGTAAAAGCGGCTCTAAATGAGATACAAACTGTGTTTTAATTAATATTAAAAATGGAGATATGGAAAACGTTAGTAGTTCATATGAGGTAAACACTGCTCAAGAGCATCACATGTCAAGTTATTTATTAAACTAGAATGGATACAAAAGTTTAGAGTAATTTTTTAGGAACGTGGGGTGACATTTTGACCTAATTTAAAAAGGTTACTTGTAAAAATTTTGGCTTTTAGTCAATGTGTTAATATTATTTGATCCAAACAAATGTTTTTTTATCCGGTATGTTCTCGAAAAGTTATGCAGCATATTGCCAATAATAATTTTACAGAAAATATAAGTTATGTTTATGTTAAACATGTGGTGTGAAGAAATTTAAATTAAATAATTGAAAATATAAAAATACATACTGAAAACCCATCAAAATAAAGTTTTGAAGTAATCATATTTAATATGTGGTTTAGAGAAAAGAAAAAAATTATTAACAAATTGACGTTCCACGTAGTTTTTACAAAGAAGTTTAAAATAAAAAATAGTTAATTAACATTTTTTAAAATATTTTAAATTATCTCAATAATTAAAAACTGTAAGACCGCGCCATCTATGAATTTTTAAAGGTTTTCATATTTCTTGCAGCTTTAAAATCCTAACTAAATCTAAAATTTGGAACACATTGTATATTCACTTTAAATTCAACTTAAATTAAAAGTAGCTTTTTTTTCTATTAAGAATTAACAATTCTCAAAAAAATCACTAATTAATGGTCAAAACACACTAGGCGCTCAGGTCTTGGGATGCTCACGGACCGGTCAAATATTTTACATGCTATTTAAATGTTATTCAAGTTAA
The DNA here is from genome assembly GCA_014170235.1 of Listronotus bonariensis. Taxonomy (NCBI): domain Eukaryota; kingdom Metazoa; phylum Arthropoda; class Insecta; order Coleoptera; family Curculionidae; genus Listronotus; species Listronotus bonariensis. Next base: position 105,260 of record JACEGR010002430.1, on the reverse strand, counting down.
TTCATTTAAAAACCATGTACAATTTTTGATCGAACCGTGATCGTACCGAGTATTGGGCGCCTAGTGTGCTTTGACCTTAGTTGATTTCTTACAAGTTGTTACTATAACATAATAACCTCTTTATTATTCAAGTTTAGTGTTTTCAGTTTTTATACACTATACCGAAAAAATGCATTTATTGACAGAATAATTTTACTTAAAATTATATTATCTGTAAAACCACTATTTTACAAATGTTTATTTGGATGTAAAAAATGTTCACCATATAATGTATGATGGTACTGATAAACATACAAGTTTATGTGACAAGAGCCAAAAAAACAATATAAAACATGAAAATAAATGGAAATAATTCCCTTCTGTCGTAATATTATATGAAAAAGAAAAATCTCCCTTCCTTCTTTAAATTGTATAAGACATGTTTTTTTAGCTTAAAATCAAAAAAATTCATTATTATCAATTTCATATTTGGTGTAAAAAAACGATAACTTTTGAGTTCCTGCTTACGTTGTAGTAGTAAACTTTAAAAATCTTGCTTTATTTTTGGCTTTTTTCTGTTTCATATATTCAAAAGAAATCTCATAGATATCTTTTTTAATTTCACCTCAGTATGTATTATAGTTGAAAAACAGCGGAAACAAAGCATAAATGGGCCACCCTTTATTTACTAAATAGGTGTCTGGATAATGACTGAAATTTATACATAATGCAGTGAAGCATTTAGTTGTCAAGATTTTTACAGTAACTAATTATTGTATGTGATTTTTTTTCTGTAATATGACCTGAAGAATGTTAAAGATCAGTGGAGGTGCATAGCATATAGGGTTTAGGTTTAAAATTTTGTTGAATTGATATAATTAGTTTATTTTGTTATCTCATTGGTTGTGACAATTTTTTTCAGTTTTTTGATAGTTACATCTGTTATAATAACAAATATTGTATAGTTTCTATACCATGTTAACACCAACGTACAAATAACTCATAGGAAAGTCGCTCCGCTATCAGCGCGGACATGCCCGAGAATATGCGACAACGGTTGTCCCTTGCATCTCGTATTCCCTGCAGACTGAAGGGATTCATTTAAGTGGCGTGTAAAGGGTTAAGAGGTTCTGACAGTCTATAGTCTATAATTGGTTTAAAAAGAAACCGTTTTGTTAACATTTTTTACTATTGTTACATAATTATTATGATTGGCATTAGAGTATCAATAATATACATTTGTAACAATTTGATTGTGTTGTTTTTATGATTATATGTATCTTAAAGCTTTAAGATTTATTTATTTGAGATAGAACAAATATTAACACAAGCACCGTTGTAGTTACTAATATCATATTCTTAGCTGAATGCAAGGGATCAAGGTATTTTTTTTCTAATGGATTTTAGACATACAACCCTTGCTGCCGATAAGCTATTTTTTACAACGATTATTCTGTCCATGAGAAATGATTTATGTGAACATCATAAACATGATTTTTTTTCTTAAAGTGTCTTGTCCATCAAAACGTTTTTTTGTTTTGAAAGCAAATTTTTTAATGTTAGTGCCAAATATTTTTCATTCATTGTTGTTATAATATGTAGTTCAGTTGGTCACCACTCGACACTCAGTGTTTTGCTAATTTCCTATAACCACAGTTTCTGAAAAATAGAATGAAATAAAATAAATAAACAGTGACCAGAAATTTTCAAGCAAATATTGAAGTAACAATGCTAGTGGACTCAGATTTAGGACTGTGAGCTAAAACAAATTATATTTTTAATTAAAAACACTGTTAGACCTTTCAGGCAAACTAAAAAGTCTAAAGATTTTTTCTCGACTTTAACTCTATAGAATTAGCTGTTGTTATTTCTTCCCTTATATCTTCAATTAGACTTACAAGAAGTTTTATATCCCAGAAATTCTTTTAAATATAAAGAGTTCTGAACTTCTCACTTTAAACTTTTCTTTACCCTTAAATTTACCTAAGAAATACATTACAGTATGTTATTACTCCTGTGTTTCTTTTTTAAAAAACAGTATTACTATGTAAACACCTGAAATTTTAGTTTTTTTTTCAGAATACCCCTACCAGGAAACAAACATGTTTCAGTTAGGAAAAGCGGTTTGTTAATTTTATATGTGACAGTAAATATAGCTAAAAAAATACCTATATGTTTGATAGCTTTTATTAGTATTCTTATTGGCTCTGGTAGGTTTACGATGTCTAATAAAATCACTTGTCACTTTAATCCACTTTGGCTTTTATTGACTAACTAGCACTTTTCCATTCAATATAATAGTCCTTACCTGTTTAAGGCAAAGAGTTGTCTTAAATGTTTGCATTCGATCAAGAACCTAATGTAAAGTACAAATTACATGGTTTAACATACTTAGTATACCCGTACTGATGTTTTTTGGGATGGTTCTAAAAAAGTAAAATACCAAATTGGCGTAAGAACTAGACGAGATTAGCTACTACAGTGTACTTTTGATATCATTGTTCTGTTTTATGTCATAAAACTAATTATACTATAATTCCATTTTACATCATACAGTGTGTCCAAAATGTTCGGAAACGCTCAAATTTTTCAGAGAATTTGGAACCAAACTGGACGAAATACTCCAGTTTACGCCTATTATCTTTGGTTAACCTTTTTTTTTCTGCTATTAATCCTTTAAGGAACAATTTGGACTTACCGTAAAATTAAAAAAAAATAGTTATCTCATTTATAAACTTTGACTCAATTTCTGCGAAACTGAAGATCTGGCAACATCTCTGATATCAACACTGAATTCTAAGTATGGTTTACTCTGAAGTAACGAATTTTGTCCAGTATAGATTGAGATTCTCGGAGATATTAGAGCGTTTCCTAACTTTTTGGACACATTGTATAATTGTTATATATTTTTATTATTTTGAATTAGACTAATGTTGCAATTGTTCGAATATGTTATTCTTGTAATTTTGTTAATTAATATTGTGCAATCGTTTAGCTATGTACCTCCACTGCATATGTAATTTGCTATTTTATTGCTGATAGAAGTAAGTGATAAATCAACGATTTTATAAAACTAAAACCAATTGTATGAACGTAAAGATATCCTTAAAATAATAACTACCCAAGACTATAAATAAATATTTGTAATCAGTGAAAAAATTTGTACATATCTAGACTGATCTTTGTGTATTTTGTGTATAGAATCGTATTTTAGTTTTGTGAAGAAATGAAATTTTTATAAAAATATTAAGTAATAATAAGAATATTATGTAAGAATGTAAGTAAGGTAGCTGAATGTGTACCAACGTTATTTTTTTACAGAGTGATTTAAACCCTTGAATTTGTTAAATATGGTATCTGTTAAAATGTCGGCAACATATGGGAAATATTCTTTTTATCTATTTGATTAAATTCATATTTGACTTTGGATTTAATTTTTTATTGACTTAAGATAAGAAACGATATTAAACAAAAAAAAATTGTATTGACACTTATAGCATGTTATATTTGATTAACAGGGTAGATATCTTTTTATAAGGCCCAATCCAATGCCTTATTTTAATTGTTTCGTGCCCTTTTTGAAGCTGTTGCAAAACGACTTCAAAATGTAAGATTGGGTGGTGATACAACTTTTGTTAACTGAAAGGCCAACAAAGTGTGATTAAGTTATTTTTTAACAAAAATATAAAATTATTTATTTCCTATGTGATCTTTTAACATGCACCATATAATGCATTTACCAATGTATTTTGTAAACCAGAATTATTTTTTTAATTAAAATGAAATTTCGGCTTTTAAATTAATAACCTTTCATAAAGGTTAGGAATTTAAAAAATGGGAAAAAATAGAATACATTAATATTAACATTTTCAGTGGCTTGAATTACTCTATAATCATTATTTCTAAGTATGTAAAATGTTAAGATTAACCTATTAATCGGTAATTTTCTTTTGCTAGCAAAAAAATGTTAAAAAGGTACAAGACAAATAAAAGTTTTTAACTGATTTTCTTCTTTTATTTAGGTATACCCTTTTTCAAATGAAGACCACCCGAAAAAAACGATGAATGTCCAAAAATAAGAAATGTTCAGGAGAGTGTATTTGATATTGAATTGTTTTGCATAGTTGCGATATTTTTAAACATTTTTTTAGACATGATTCTTAATAATATTTCCGTTTTTTTCAGTACTAAAATATGCATTAACTTACGTGGTATAATATGCAAAAATATAATTTTATAAAAAAAATGGACTTTCGTCGTATTTTCCGTGTGGCCTTCAAATTTGACTTACGCCCGTTTCCACCAACTTTTTAGGGGTTCCCTAACGCTAGGTGGAGAATAACTTTCGGTAACCTAATGTATTTTATTTTCTACCTAGCGTTAGGAAATCCCAAAAAGTCGGTGGAAACGGGAAACGGGCATTAGTAAACTACATATTGTAATCAAGTCTACGATCACTGTTTAAATCTTATTTTAAAATTATGGATGGTGGAGGGGAGGATAACTATCTGAATGTTTTAAAAAGTGTCCGTCCAAAGGTGCAACTTAAGGTGGCGCCACAGTAGCAAGAGGAGATTTTTTAACCAATGTGGCATGAATTATTAGAGTGAGATACAAAATAAAAAAGGACAGATAGATACAAAATAAAAAAGGAAAGAAATACCAAAATCTCTCCACTGGCTACTGTGGCGCCATCCCAATTTGGTACATTCCGATTGCCACTTTTTCAACTTGTCCGCCATAAAAGATGGTTATCCTCCCTCCACAATCCATATTTAAAATATAAGGATATTTGGTGGGTGAGGGTCACGGTTAATGAAGTAAAAAAACAAGTACCATATTATTTATTCAGTTAACAGATAACGGAAGGAGAAACCCTAGGAGTTCTAAACTCTTTTAAGTCCGGACGCATACATCCTGCTTTTTAATCCGGTAATCGGACGCAATTCTCGAATATGATTATTTGAAGGTCGAATGATCATAGGTTTTTTGACCGCGACGCATACATCCGAATCGATTTTGACGCTTAATATTATTAATTAGCCCATCAAAGGCTCGAACCAACCGGCAAGCATTGTCGCTCCTGTGCTAAACTAGTTCCCATCGGTTTTCGCCTATAACAAGTCGCGGCGCAATCATCAATTTTAGGCGAAGAACCAATTCAAACGGTATTTACCAATCGGTTATGTTGACGTTTAAACAATGTATTATACGTCAAAGTTGTTACCAATTATTGGTTGAACGCCTAAAATTGATGCATGATAAAATATTATTTTTAATGAAAAATATTTTTTAAGTTAATTTATTTGTAATGTTGCTTTTTTTTGGTAATTGTCTAGAGAGTTGCGGCAACATCGATCTTGACGAAATTTGGTATACGGGGTTTTTGGGGCGCTGATCACGAATATGAAAGATTTTTTTCAGAAACGTTTCGTTCTCGAGATATTCATTATCATTAAGTTTGATGACGAATATCAAAAGACGATTTGCAAATTGCGTACCTTGTTCTGATTGGTCAATTTGTAACGACTTTCGAATGTTTCGTTACAAATTGACCAATCAGAATACGATTTGCAAATCGCGGTAATTTTCTAGAAACCGGCGGCAACTCCGATTTTGACGAAATTTGGTATACGGGGTTTTTGGGGCGCGAGCACGAATCTGAAAGAATTATTTGGCGGAAACGTTTCGTTCTCAAGATATTCATCGTCAAAGTTCAAATTTGAACCAAGCTCATTTTCACTATATTCCCCCTTTTTGCACACAATTCTTAATTTAAAGCTAAAGTGTCACACAAATATTTGATTTTTACCTTTAAAAACCACGTGTTTCTACGTTTTTACATTATTTTTGCATTAAATTGCGTGGCTTTTCTTTGATAATGCGGCAACCATACATACACAAGGGCTTCATGGCACACTGGGATTGAAATGATTCAAAGTATAGCTATGCAATTTAATGCAAAAATAATGTAAAATACGTAAAAACGGGGTTTTAAAAGGAGAAAATCAAATATTGTGTTCCACTTTAGCTTTAAATTAAGAATTGTGTGCAAACAGAAGGGGGAATGCAGTAAAAATAAGGTTAGTTCAAATACCAACTTTGATGATGGATATCTCGAGAACTAAACGTTTCCGCCAAATAATTCTTTCAGATTCGTGATCAGCGCCCCAAAAACCCCCGTATACCAAATTTCGTCAAAATCGGAGTTGCCGCCGGTTTCTAGAAAATTACCCAAATCGCATTTTGCAAGCTTATGAACTAGGCTTGAAGATCGAAACGTTTCCGAAAAAAATCTTTGAGATTCGTGATCAGCGCCCCAAGGGAGTTGCTGCAACTTTCTAGACAATTACCTGTTTTTTACAATTTAAATTATTAAAAGTTGTGCTTTTTGTCCACTCTCGCACATTTTTTTTAGTTTTTATTTAAAAAATTCTATATCGATATGAATACAAAATCGATATATTGCGTCATTCCTAACGAAACATAACCTATATCGTAAACAATTTCGTCTTTGCATTAGATTAGGAGATTTATATATTTAATAGTATAGTTCCAGAGTAAAAAATAGCTTGTTGGTCTAGAAAATTTACTTTTTATTATACACTTAAAGAATATCAAGTTGGATAGATAATATTACAAGCTGCAAAAATGCTTCGAAGACCCCCAACTGCCATCGAGCTCAAGCTAGACGACATAATAGAATACGAACAGCACCGGCGTAAGGTAATACTTTTTTAACTAACAAAATGTTTTATTATAGCCTATATTTTAGTTGGGTATTAATTTTATGTAGAAAAGTCCTTATTTTTAGATGATATCACCCTATTAAGTACTACCAAAACTAACTGACATATTTGGAAAAAGTCTAGGAATTCAATCACCGACTATATTTTAAAGAGGGGTTTTAGGAAAAACTCATTAGCTATAAATTCTTGCAAGATATCCTTTTTATTTTATCACTAAATTATTACTATTAGGTACCATTCCATTATGGTAGGTAAACTGTTCTAGAAGCAAAATTTTAAACACATTTATCTAAAGTAACAAAACGTAGCTCGTGATTTTTGGCAGTAACAAAGGCGGCGAATATGTGGGTGCATGGGTGCAAATGCACCCAAAAAGGTGAAATGTATGGGTGCGATGCACCCATATGAGAAATGAGCCATTTTTTAAAAATTTTTGTTCATCAAAACTGTCTGTTAGGTAAGAACAAATGGAGTAAGTAGAATTTTACAAGGTTTTTTTGGTATTCAACTTTTTATTAGGTAAGAATAAATAGAGTAAGTAGGTGTTTTGAAGGTTAGGACCATTTTTGTGCTCATCAAGAACTTTTTCTTAACTCATTAACGCCCAGTGATACCATATGGTATCACTTTTTAAGAAGTCACTAACGTCTTTTTTGACCATAATATAAAACAAAAATTTTGGTAATCATTTTAGGTTTAGCTAATATCAGTAGACCACGTCAAACAGCATTTGTATAATAATTGTTTTAATTTTGTAAATTGGCAAAATTATAAAACATTATTCTCTTTGAGTAAGTGCAATTTTTTAACCGCTCTGTATATTTTTGTTTCAAAATACTTTCATAGACTAAAACTAAGTGATTGTTCTTTGTGGAAATGCCACTGTTTTCTAACAACTATTTTAGTTTTTAAAAAATGACCTAAAATTATCCTGATACCATATGGTATCACTGAGCGCTTCCACTACCACTTTTTAATATATTTGTAACAGGCGTAATTTTTTAATATCAGAATTTTTATCAAATAAAAAAATATTTATAAGCCCCTTAATGTAAATGTAGGCAAAGATGAAGATTCTGCTGACAAATAAAAATTATTTTCGTTTTATTTCTATAAAAATAACCGATAATACCTGTTTGGACCATAAATATGAAGAAGTTGTTACAGAAATACGACGCAAATGGTGGTACTACTCAATTTTTACTTGAATCCCAGATTTAGCAGTTAACAATGTCTGGTTTTTGTATAAAAAAAACAAAACTTACTATTAAGTTTTTAACTTGGAATTAATATTAGAAAGTAGGCCAAGAATACTTATCACTTAATGATATACCTCTGTTTTCCACAAAGCTGTGCCTGATATTCATTATAAGTATAAAATCAAAGCTGTCAGAAAAATACGACCATATTTAAGATTAAAAGTAAGACCATTGTATTTCCTCTTGTGGTATAAACAAGACCCCATATGCGCCCAGTGTTACCATATGGTATCAGTATATATTTCTTTATCTGACATACGATATTAAGTAAATTTGATATATATGTATAATGAATAGGGTTCATATTAATTATTTTATACAAAAATAACAAACTAAATGAACAAAAAATAGTTCTGGGTGCTAATGAGTTAAGTAAGAACTACTTGAGTAAGTAGGCGTTTTGAAAGTGAGGACCTTTTTTGATTTTTTAAATGGAATACCCTGTATATTGAATCACTATTTAAAAAATAATTTAAAGAGCATTACAAAAATACCATATTTATTGGGTCTATCTTTAATGGTTTTGGAAATATGGCCACAAATAAAATTATCGGGCAATTATTGCCATTATAAATATAACCTACCTACATAATTGAAATTAACACTTATTCTTTAGATTTGGATGACCATATCTCCGAAACTAATGAAGGTACAGTGACGGAAATAAAATTTCGTACTCTTAGGTTAACATTTTATGTCAATTTTCAATATTTTGGTAAACTTGGCTTTTTACCTTTTTCTCACCTTAATTAATATTCAATAAAATACATGACTCCAAAATAAATATATGGTTTATTTTATTCAAATATTAAAGAAAAAACACTGGCTTAATATTTCAAAGCGGCACCATTTTTTCCACTAATAAGTTTAAACGTGTGGGCATTGATGCAATCAGCATTTGTGCATGGTGAACATTGTAATTATTCCAGGTTTCTTTAATTTTATTCCACAAATCATTACTGTTTTGTGGATGGAAATCATTGTTCTTGTTAATTTCCTTTACAATATATCCCGTTTTTGATTGGATTGATATCAGAGCTTCTTGAGGGCCAAGGTAACAATGAGATGTTATTTTCCAGTGGCCAGTCCGAAACTCTCCTTGCTGTATGGACGGGGCAGTTGTCATGCTGGTATATAAAATTTTCTTGTTCAAATATATTATTTACCGATGGCAACATAACATTTTGGAGTATGTGTAAGCTCGACTATTAAATCTTTCTTGAATACAGTGGCATATGCCTAGCCCTCTGAAAGACATAGACCCCCATACATTAACAGAAAATCTTCCACTTGTTTTAACATGTTGGGTATATCTTTCTTCGTACCGTGTATTTTGCGGCCTATACACTCTAATCTGCCCGCTATAATAAGATTGAAAAGTCTTCTCATCGGTAAATACTACCCTTTCCCAAAAATCCATACCTTGCGGTAAATATTCCAATGCAAACCCCATTTTTGCTCTTTATTCATATCGGTCAAAAATGGCTTTTTAGCAGCTACACTGCTTCTCAGTTCCGAATTTTTCCTAATACGATTTCTTGCCGTTCTTACTGTCCCAGGAAAATTAGTTTGGTTGTGTGCTTCTACAGCTGTCTGAAATGGATTGTTTCGCAAAAAATCTATCTTTTCATTTGAAATTTTTCTTCTACCACTTCCAGCCCTTCCCTCCAATGATCCTGTATTTTCCCATTTAGTTCTGAGGCTTTGAATAGTGCTTCTTGGTTTCCCAACCTGCTGAGCTATTCTTCCCAGAGAAACACCTTCGAATAGAGTAATTACTCTCGCCTTCTCTAGTTCATTCATTTTCCAAAATTAAAAAAAGTAAAATAATATAATTTTGAAATGTGTGACAGATAACAATTTGTCAAGTAAGGGATATTTCCAGGTGATCCAGGAACGCAAAAGCCAACATCACACTGGGAAAAATTAGGTGTACGAGATTTTAATTCCGTCACTGTACATAGGTATATCAAATATAGTATTTTTTAAAGCTCTTTAAAGGATCTTTATATTATTGATATAATATACAGGGTGTTCTATTTAAAAAATCTTACTTTTTGTCCTAACCTGTATATTTTAAAAGATATTAAAAATCTAATTATTATTTTGTATGATAAAAAATAAAAAAGTTAAGGGGGTGTAAATGTAAAACTTAACACCCAGTACATTGTAACCTTTATTTACATAATATGAGGGAGTATTAAAACGAACATTGGTTATGAAAGTTAAAATTACATTTTTTAACTAAAATTATGGATATACCTAGGATGCCCATTTGACTATAAACTTTTTTATTCAACGTGTTGCTGAATTATTAAAAGCTAAAAGCAGTTATCTCTAAATTTGTGTAGTTTTTGGAGTCCCTGTACAAGACGAAACATGGTTCATAACGTGAAGCTGTTTTTTTTTAGAAAAAGTATTTGCCATAAAAGACTGAAAATTTAAATTTTTTGGTCCATTTGTGCTATTGTAAAGTTCATCTGTGGACATAATGTATACACACGCATGTAGCAGGCTATTATAACTGTTATCAATTTCAGTTTATATTGGAAAAATAACTTAGTTTAAAGAAGTATTTAATTAATTAAAAGATGAAAATAAATGTGTTGCAGTAAGTAACTCTTATTTTTAAAAACTCAAAATATGTCAATAGGGAAAATTGTTGTGTATCTTTTCAGTTCTAAATTATAGCTTTAGTATGTACACTTAATAATCAAGGAAAATTCTTAAATGAATTCGTAGAATATAAATTTGGTTTATAAATTAAACAACAAGTGCTCTTTGTTTAAGGTAAAACAAGAAAAGGTGCAGAAGAGTCTTTCAGAGTTGCCATCTTTTGAGACAGGACCTAAAAGTAAACAGGAAATTTACAATCGAATAGGCTATAACCCAAATCAGTCAAATGGTAGCTAATGGTTAAATTTTGAATAAATCCAGTATTCTACATCCTTTGTATGTATTATTCCTATTATTTAAAAAAATAAAATTATTAATTTGATATTTATACAGAAGTACAATATACAAAAATAAATGATACAATTTGCATGATTTTTATGATAATAAAAATCTCTTAAAATAAACCTTACCTACTGCAAAATATTATAACGTCTTGGGAGTAGTATACAGGGCGATTCATCGCCCAACTGACCATAAAAAATTCCTCGTAAGTTTTGATCCCTTTAAATATCGGTTTCCCTATTAATTTAATAACAAAATTGTATTAGACTATATTAAAGACTATAAAATAAGCTCACACACTAAATTTCGCTATTTTCTAATAAGTCACAAGATTTATGTATTTAAGAAAAACTATAGATAGATATATAGATAATGAATCCACCAGTAATAAATAAATAATAATAATATAAAGTAAAACTAGGCATTTTATTCATTACTGGTAGATTCATTATGGTATGTATCATGTATGCAACGATTTTACAAAGAGTTTTTCCTTAGTAACATTTAATTGTCTTATTAGAAAATAAAGAAATTTAGTGTGTGAGCTTATCTTATCAATGTCCTTAATAGTCTACTACAATTTTGTTGTAAAATGAATAGGGGAGCCAATATTTAAAAGTATGAAAATTTAAATGATATTTCCTATGGCGGGCATGGCGATACACCACCCTGTATAAAAACAGTTTAACGATACACCTTGATTCTCTGATCAAAATAAATTTACTGGGAATCGGTAAGCACGCTTTCATCAGTGAATTAAAAAAGTGGATTTAAATGGCTTCAATATCTTGGTAGGATAGGTTTGCTAATTCATACAAACCAGTTTGCAGTGTCGTTGCATGACCAAAATGAGGTGTAGGCGAAATTGTATCCGCGAGGCGAGGTGGATTGTAATTCTCTAACACTGCAATCTGCTCAAGTTTATTGTGCATCCTCCATCCCTATGTTAGAGCACACTATCAAAGTCGGTCTTTTTAATTAGACTCCACAAGCTTAAAACCGGCTCATTGGTAAATGTTGCTGCTTTAGGTTATTCCTCACCCAGCCTTGCAAACCGCAGACGACAAGGGGCTTCACAGTAGCTCTTCTTCCTGGCAGACCGATGTTTATTTTCGTCCTCGGTTTGTCTCTGAGGCCTCTTTTGTGGACTGTTCGTGGACAAAAAATATTTGAGGAGCAAAACAAAAAGTCCCCTTCTTTTAGGCGTAAGCGCAGTTATCAGCGAGGCCTCTTTTGTTGTCCTTGGAACAACACTTAAAGAGCAAAAAAAAGGTCCTCATCCGTTTTAACACACTAGTTTCTGACTTTTTCATGTGATTTACATTTATGCGAGGTCCCTTTCATAACAAATTATATAATTACAAGCCTACAAAAACCTCCACTATGTTTTTTCCTTATGTCATTTCATACCTTCACCTTGCCACGAAGACCCCTAAGCGCGAGGCCGTAGGCGACCGCCTACACCGCCTACGCCTAGCTACGCTACTGCCAGTTTGTATATTTTTTCTGCTTTTTTCATTTACTATGAAAAAATATCCTGTAATATCATTTACCTTTGTCAGACATTAAATTCCAAGTAATGATATACAGGGTATTACAGAAAAAATATTAGGATAGATTCTACATAATAAAAAATATAAAAAAAATTTATACATATAAATATGAGTCTAGAAATGCTTCATTTTCATGATTTAAACTTTTTGTCTTTAAAACTTTATTTTACAATTGTCATCATTAAATGTTGCATATAGACTAACCAGCACAGAAAAGTCATTTCCAGCATTTCATTTAAACATGAAATTCATTACAATAGGCGATTCAAATTAAGGAGCACTAGTGTTGCAGTTCGGTCAGTCAGCTGATAAAAATGGGTATCTAGATCAAAAATATTTACCATATTTACAGAAATATACGATTAGGGGTTTGTCTCTCGGCTAGAAGCAACTTTTGAAAACGAATCAAATTTTAGACAAAATATAAGGCATCATAGTCTAATAACGTAAATAAAACAAACAGTAGTTACCAGCTAACGTTCCGCGTAATTTTATATAAAGCCACAAAACGTAAGTTCTCTAATATGTACACTGAAACTGCAGGCATAACAAATCCGACTTTGGACCTTTTGTTTCAAGGCAGAATTTTTCACGGAATCTATGATGACAACCACCCAGGGGTGTCGTCGATGGCCCACGGGGGCAAGTTGACATGGAGAGTAAGGAAAGTATGAATGGTATGGCCTAAATAACCAAGAAATTACGTTTTGTGGATTTATAAAATTACTCGGAACCCTGACTCTTAACCATTTTATGTTTTATTGTTATACAGTGCGTCCCAGGATAGGTGTTAGAAAAAGACGAACAGGCCAAAAATATTTTAATTTGAAAACGAAATTTTATAAAAACTGGTCGCATGGTCCAAAACTAATAAATACAAAATTTTACTCCAATTGGTGTTACAGGGTGATTTATACTAAAAATATGAAAAATGCCCAATAATTTTATTTTTTTTTAAGATTCGCTATTTTAAAAACTGTTAATTCCTAATAAAAAAAATACAAAAATATATTTTTTAACTTTAATTTCTTAACCTTAAATTTTGACATAAAATTTAATTCTCCACAACATTTACTTAGACAAGTTTGTCCTATTTTTAAAAATAAAGGTATAACTTGCCCTATTAAAATAAGTAGTTCCGTGGCCAAAACACTTAGTATGTAAGGCCAACCAACCTAGATATAAAAAAAACTTGCCCTGTATATTATCAATCAACGTAAATTTTTTTATTTATCAGTTTTGGACCATGCGACAAATTTTCCCAGAGCGACGTTTAAAAATTGCAAAATTTTTGGTTCATTTGTCCTCTTGTTACTGTTATGCCCTGTTTTTAAAAGGGCTTGGTAATATCTTTTAATATTCTTTTGCCAGATTAGATCTAGATATACCCATTTTTATTAGCTAATTGACAGAATTGCAACTTTGAATTTCTTAATCTGAATCTCGAATACAAAAGACCGTTAGTGTTAAATTCTGATATAAAGCACATTAAATTGATGGTAGCTATTTGGGTACACGGCAAAAAAATTAAAACAAGTAAATGGAGAACTAAAAATCGACGTTTCAGTGGCAAGTCTGCCACCGTTGTCAAGATAAATTGAATCGAAATAAAAAAAATAACATTAACTATTATTTAGGTTTAAAATTTTAAAATTTTTAGCTTTTTTGGGAGATTCTAAAAAATCTTTGACATTAAATTTCAAATGTTTTTTTTTTAATAATAGTTAATTTATATTATTTTTTTTATTTTTATTTAATTTATCTTGACAAGGGTGGCAGATTTGTTACCAAAACGTCGATTTTTAGTTCTTCATTTACTTCTTTTTTGTAGTTTTAATTTATTTTCTGCCGTGTACCCAAATAACTATCATCGATTAAATGAATCCTCCGAACCAATACAGAACATATCTTCAATAAAGCACATTAAAAAATAAAATTGACAACTGTCAGCCAGGGACATAACGTTGGATCTCAAATCGAAAATCGCCATCATATAACTGAGCAAAAGTGATAGTGTAAATAATTCATTTGTTTTAAACTAGCTATTAAAAAACAGACAGGACAAAATAATTTGCACGTCTATGCTTCATAAAGAAGATGCATGTACAGCACTTTTTTGCTATTTCGATTACTTTCATATGAGCTAAATCTAAATTGATTGACTTCGCGGCTATATCTATAAAGAATCGGATATCGTAACTAGTAACCGAATTTTTGCCATTTTAAAACCGATGCAAGGTCCGCATTTATAATATTAGTAAAACAAATAAATTGTCAGTGCTGCGAGAAAGATACAAAAGCTAAACGCAGCAATTGTTTAGATTTGATGGAATGGAATTGATGATTTCATTCGAGTTTCGTACGTACGGGAATAATCGATCAACCAAGCCAAGAAAAAGAATTGAGACTTTGGTTGTTTTACATTGCAACTTTTTAGAATCTCTAGGGGGGCAGCCGCCCCTTGCCCCTGGCGGCGCCCTTGCAACCATTAAAACGCTTGTAGACTAAATCTTTTTGTATTTTTTATTGCATTTATTCAATAAATCAATCAAATATTTAAAAAAACAAATTGAACTGTCAACAGCCAAAAAACTTGACTACGAATTGTCATATTCAACTAGGCTAGTTCAAAATTATTCCGATGAGGGCGTTTAACTTAAAGTGACCACACGTTCCGCTTTTTGGAGGACTGTCCCGCGTCCCGCCTGTTTTGGTTGGATTGGGTGTACACAAAGAAAAAACAAGGTTTTCGCGGAGATGAGGACCCTTTTTTAGCTTTAAAAAATTTGGGAGATGAAAAATAAACTTTACCAATAAATTGACCGATTTGTTTTATTTATCGTTTCTCATTGAAACATTTTAAAGGTTTCAAAAAAATTTAATCTAATTATATTTTTTTTATTTGTCTATTTGTTCCGCTTTCTATGATTAAAAATGTGGTCACTTTAGTTTAACAATGTTACCATTCTTAATTTGAATTCCCTATTTCCGGAAAACATTACAGAAAATTAAATGGATCACACTAATTAATAAAATATATGGTGCATCAGAACAATCAAGTACAAGTGGGTCTTTTTTAAGAATAACTAATCTGGCTTTAGGAATAAAACATTTCTTACTAAATACTATTACCAGTGGCCTCCATTTTTTTTTACTCAACATAAAGACTTGTCGGCACAAATGCCATTGACCTAAGTCCTTTTAAAAACAATTTTGCATATGCCTCCGTTCACGTAGATGTGAGCATTATATGTAATACAGGTTGTTACAGACTGTTGGCAACAAAATTTAATTGCAGATTATACTATTGAAAATTGAAAAAACATTTTTATATAAACATGGGTCCGCAAATTCCTCGTTCTCAAGATACATCGTGTTAAACTTGTAAAATAAACAACCTTTAACCAATTTTGTTTTAATTTGTCTATGTTATTTATGGCATTAAGGTGGTTATTTATCGTTATCTTAATTACAGTTATTAAGCCCAGTGGCGTCTCAAGAGGCAACTAAACCGAATATTTCTAATAAAAAAGACGGTACTCCTCGGACTGTGTAAATGTGCGTAAAATTGTTGTGCTTTCTTTAGATTAGGCATATAAAAATACAGCTATACAGAATAATAATACTTTTATTGCGAACAAAATGATTTAAATATCACAAAGCAACGTCACAAAAAGGTGGTTTAGTTCGATAAATATAAATAAATTAAAATATTACATTAAATAACTGACATAAAGTTACATAACCAGTAGCGAAAGTAAAAAATATTTAAGTGTTATTATTATGTCTTTTACTTTTTTTTAAAATTTTTTTGGTTAAAAAAAAATCCACTTAACTGCATATTTTTAGACCATAAAAGAAGCATCGCAAGAACTTGTACTTTTAAAAATTAGGTTTTTATAATATTTTATTAGTAATTTTTACTTAAATAAGTTTTCGAAAATTTTCAGTTTTTTGAAAAGTTTAGCACCCTATATCTGGAGAACAAAAATTTTTTGAGCCATTTTTATCTGAACTTTTATTTATATTTTCTGATGTAGAATTTGCCCTTAATTTTTTTAACAACATTCGGTATATTTGCTTGCATTCATCCTAATATCTCAAAGAATTCTCAATAAAGCTATAAAATAATACGGACGAAATAGTTTAAACATCCCATCATAAAAACGGGGCATTTTCACACATATACAGGGTGGTCCAACTGTCCGAGAAAGTCAAATATTTCTGTTGTTTAACGAGATATGACAAAAAGATTTATATAAAAGTTGTAGGGTTTTTAAATGTCCAAAAATATTTTGATGTATACAAATACAGAGTGTCCCAGTAAAAAGGTATGGCTAAGAACTAAGCTAAGCTTTTTGAAATTGTAACCCCTGTTTGCTTACAGAATCGGATTTAGCATAAAATTGTTCATAAAGGACATTTTTTTGGGCTCGTGGCGATGTTGTAACGCTATTTAAAATTTATTGACACTCCTAATAAACAGGTTACCCAAAAAATAGATAAAAAATTTAGCTAGGTTTTTAACACACTAAGGACCACAAAATAAATCACTATAATGAAATTCAGTCGATCTTAATATTTCTTATACCATGGCCAATATCTCAATATTTAAAATGCTAAATCTCAATTTTTTTAAATGGAACAATTTGTATATTAGGTCATTTCTATATTTTAGGAATAAAAATAAGTTAAGTTTCTTTAGCTCCTCCTATACCAAAATGTTAGGGTTTTTAGATATTTAGGGTTTTTAAAAAATCGTGACAATTATTTTTTTGATAAAGGACATTGGTATTTTAAAAGGAATACCCTGTATATTTGTCAATGTTCTTAAAATTTCACCTTTTTCCTTTAAAAAATGTAATATAAGCTATGGTAGTTGTGCGTTGGCGATACATTTGAGAATGACCTTAACTAGCATAAACACATTATATATCCAAAGCAAAGCTTGGCTTTTTCTTTCGTTTCGCCCGAAAAAGTATTTTCCTCTTCATTTGGACTCTTTGTATGTATCTCAAATCCGACCCCTCTGGTATATATTGTTCTTATATCTGGGGAATGGCGTCCCCCACAACACTAAGCAATCTTTATTCCATTCAAAGAAAAGCTGTTCGCCTTATAAACGATCCTTTGCTTACAGAGAGGCCCATCGTCGGGCTGTAGGAGATATATTGCTTAGGTACTTCCACGGCTTCTGCTTCGAGGAATTGTCCAGTATAATTCCCCCACTTGCAGCTCCCAATAGAGAAACTCGCGCACGTATGCATCCCAATACGGTCAAACTGGACAGGCCCGAAACTTCTCACTTTGTTCGTATTTTTATTTCTAGAGTTTCCAGATTGAGAAACCTGCCGCCCGCGAAGGTCTTTCCTTTTCCTCCAGATCTTCAAATTTGTTCTTTTCTCATGTTAACAGACTTGCTCTAACCTCGCTTATGACACACACGGTACGTTAGTATTTAGGCTTTTAGCCTTCGTGGATTGTCCACAGAAAAAAAATAGAGAGTGATTTTAAAAAGTTATTTCGTTTTCAATTTATGCAAGATACCGCAGGTGGCACCCTCTAGAGTAAACAATAAAATTGATAGCAGATTTTAATTTCTCACCTCCCAAAACCACCCCTAACAAAATATTGTGATAAGACACCTATCATTAACAAAATTATTTATAAAAAACTAAAGCCAGATTGAAATTTTGACACTCTGTATGTTTTCCACTTCTGGACTAAGGTAAGTTGGGTTAGATCGTCATATTTTAGCCTCAGGAATTTGTGGTAGCAGTTTCTCCGCACCTTTTAGAGACAGTCTTAATCTTTTTTTATCTTATAGGGTCATAAAGCCCTAGTCAGAAGTTTTAAAATAATGTACCACAAGACCTCCATTTCTGTTTAATTTTATTTCCCAGTATGGCGCCCAGCCGTCACATGACAATTGCAGACCTTGCTCATATTCTATCGTTCAAAATGTCATCAGAATATACCGGTTTAGATTTTAGGAGGGGAGTGGGTAGATCTGTCCTTAGTTTTTCTTAACAACATTCTGGTTAGTTCTGGTTAGTATATCAGTAAAAAATTAAAAATTGCTAGGTCACACAAAAATTGTATAAAAAGTTTTATAAAGGTTTAGCAAAAAAAATTACCTTTAAAATATCAGTTTTGCAATGGTTTTAAAATGAAATACTATGTTATATCTGTATTTTTATGTTTATTTATTAAACAGTTTTGACCCAAATATAATTTAGTTATGTACATACATAGTACTAAATATAGTAAGTATACACACTTCTGTTGTTATTTCTAATATATTACTAGTTACACTTAGATCATACAATACAAATGGAAATTATTTCTACACTATCTTTACAAAATTTTAGAGATTTTTATAAGCGTATTTTTTCTTTCAATACCTAACTTTTTCAATCTAATAGTAAGTTATTCATACAGACACATTTTTCTTACAAATAGATAATTTCTAAAGATAGTACAAAATTCATTTACAGCACGTTGAAAAAACAATAACATTTAATTAACTATTTAAAATAAAATAAAATTTTTACTTTTTAAGATAGAAAAATGAAATTTGGTATATTGATATTAATTTGTCATAAATGTGGATTGGTTGAGCCATTTACTTTTTTCTATTACGGTTTAACGGGAAAATTTTTAAATTTTAATTGGCGCCACAGGGATATATTTTAAAATTATTTCGATAGTATATGACATTCTGAATACAATAACAACTCACGTGTCATTTTTTAACTTGATTGGTTAAGATGATTAAGCTAAAACGGGTAATTTTAAGGCAAATACCCATGGAAAAATTAAATTGGTTGCCTTTTGATGTTTACAAGTTGTCAAGGCAAAGTAAAAGTTTGCAAACACTCCTTATTTTTAAATGCAACGAGTGTGGCTCGTTAGCATATCCTAAAAAAACATTTTATTCCATACTTGGTTCTACATCGGTGCTTTTTTGGGAAAGGTTTTTTTCCCAAAGAAGCTTTTAAAAATAATTTCAAATCATCCCTTACACTAAATAATTATATCGATTCAAGAAAACATTAATTTATTAAGTGGTTTGTAGAAAGAGTCTATTCGAAATACTGTATACAGGGTGAGTTTTTTTAATGTTTAATACAGAGATCCCAGAAACCGCTGCAGGTACAGAGATGGGTAAATGGGGAAACAATTGTAGTTTTTAGAGCTTAGTTCAAATCACTTCTTGTTTTGTCCGAAAAATCATCACTTACTAGATATTTTGAAAAAAAAAGTTTTTTAAAAAAATTGTAACTTTGGTAATATTCGAACTAGAAACAAAGTGTAAAGAAACTTGTAGATAATTATCTTCTTAATAGAAAGGTGTAATCCGATATTTAATGTAGTATTCCTTTTTTGAGCAAGTTTATCCGAAGACACTGTATGCGGTGCCATATGATTTGGAATAAAATGCTCTTTGCAGTGTACCAATAAACAAGTCGTATATCTTTAAAGAAAAGTCTTATATATCGTAACACTTTTTTGGGACTTGCTGTATAATTGGAATGGCTGTCGAAAATGCGCAATTTAATGAACATTTTGACTTGTTTCGTCATTTTTTACAAAAATTATTACCTAAATTTTAACCAAATTTATGCAAGATCTTATGGACACAGTGTATACAGGGTGTTTCAAAAACATGTACCATCGCTCGTGGGGTAATTCTTTACTAAAAAATAATAAAAAAGTCCTATGCACATGGCTCCGGAAACGCATGGTTTCCGATATACAGGAGTTTAAGTTTCAATTTTTTCAAATGACTTAAAAACCGGTGGTCACTTTCAACCTTTTTTTTAGCTTTAAGTCAATTGTGCATTGTACAAAAACAAGAGCTTTGAATAATCATTGTGTCTTTACGATTACTTTTTTCATTACGCCGCCGAATGGGTACTTTGCACATTTTTATAAAATTAACCATATCTGCTAAGGGAAACCCTAAACAAAAAAATACCAACAAATAACTTTTTGGCTTATGTAATAGGCTTCATAACTGGCGCATCAAAATTGGCAAAAGTCAGTGGCGCACATAATTTTTCTCTAAATACATTTTTACAGTTACCCGGTACGCACGCCACTTCCGCAGCTGTAAGCAGATTTTTACTTAAAACTATGCACTTTATTAATACACTTTAAAGTTCCAAGTTTGATTAAAATCGGTTAGGTGGTTTTTAGTCATTTGAAAAAATAGAAACTTAACTCCCTGTATATCGAAAACCATGCGTTTCCAGACCCATGTGCACAGTACTTTTTTAAATTATTTTTTAGTAAAAATATACCCCACGAGCGATGGTCCATGTTTTTTGAAACACCCTGTATACAGGCTGTTATAAATTCTAGACCCACCATTAGGATCTTGGAAACGGTCAGATATACAGGGTTGGTTAAATTAGGGCAAACTTGGCCATTTTAACGGTTTTTAATTTCGTTTTAAAATTTACAACCGTTCCGGAATTATCTGGAAAAAAAATCGAAACAGTTCTTTTTTGACTTGATTTAAAAAGATATTTTAAAACAAATATCACATTATTATTGCCACTTCTCTTCAATAAAATGACGTTACATTTTAGATCCGACGCTTCGTCTTCATAAACTTTGTTTTTTTATATAGTCGATCCATTTTAATGCTTAATAGACTCGAATTTTAATTTGAAATTCCAACATTTCACTTTACATTTATATGTTTCGAACTAATAAAAATAACATTTATTACTGCAGCTAGTTGAATTATAAAATAAAAACTAAATAAAATAAATAATAATGAGCCTTAATGAAAAGACGTAGATACGTACATACTTACCTGGGAAGGAAAATGTCCTAGAACGTCTAACATTTTGGTCTCTATTTTCTTTAAATGCTTACATACACGCCTAATACCTTAACCTATAATTATTTACCCATACCTGATGACTATCGTTTCCTGCAAAAACACCATTGGTAAATGACGTTTGCGGTATTTGTTGAAAATCGCTCTTGACACATGGGGTTTATGCAATATCTTAAAGTTTACTCTCCTATATTTTTGACTCCGGTGGGTTAATGGATTTTTTCATGTATGGGGTGTAGATAATTAGTCCATTAACTTACAGCATGCATAAGTTAGTTTAAAAAAACGGACATATTATTATAGGATTTTTGCAAAACACTACTAAACTGCATTCCCTGAAATAATGAATAAGATTTGGGACAAAATATTGTTGCATAATTTTATGTAAATTAAGATTTTTTTAACTTGTGTAAAATCTAGTAAATGATTAAAAAATGCTAGTCATGAGTAATAAAAAATGTTTAATTTCGATAAATTAATATGTTTTAATAACATTTGTTTTAGCGACTTTGTACTTTAGGGCGCGTTGTCAAAATGACTTTCTGTATATGCTACGCTGAATTTGTGTAATTGCCGATTTAATGTATGCGACAAAATTTTGCTTAATTAGTGAAATAATCAATAAATAAAAATGTCACACTGAGGTGGTCATGGTTAGTTCTGATTAGTTAAATCTTTGTTTTAATTCGCTTTATTAAAAAAATATTTAACTAACCAGAACTAACCAGAACTAATCATGACCGCCCAAAGTGACAACAGCTTATTTCAAAAATTAAGCAAATTTTTAATTTTTTTCGAATACATGAAATCGGCAATTACACAAATTCGGCATAACATGTGTCCCGAAAGGTGAGGTCAAAAATGATAGGGGTGATAGAGTGAGCCAAAATAATCTTAGTACTTCAATTAATTTAATAATACTGCGCAATCATTTGCCTATGGAAAAAAGCATTGGTATAAGTTAATTTAAATGCCTAAATATCATTATTGTGCAAAACCGTTTAAAAGTTATAAATGAAACACATTTTTTTATTCTGACTTTAAAAGTCAATAACTCCCTAAAAAGAGCTAAATAACATTTTTTTTTATGAAGTACAACTTCGACAAACAGCACACCCCGTAAATCGGACACTCCAGTCATCCGGACACCCAGTACAGTTTGGACACTTTCAGATTGTTACCTCTACAATCCGGACACTCTGCCAAAAGGCTCGACAAATCACGACTTAATGCAAAAAAGTAAAAATGTTATTCTTTATAAAAATTTTGGCTTGTAAAAATATTATGATTCATGAAGAGAAAATGTTTTTTTTTATATACAGGGCACGCAAAAACTTGATAAATATTATTTTTCTCCAAGAATAAACTTTATTTTTAGTTTTTGAAGCAAAATATCATTTAGAAAATTTATTTAGAATAGTATTTTAAATGAAGTTATTAATGTTGCAAGGGTATCAAAAAGTTTCATAAAACTGAATTTAGAGTTATCCAAAATTACTTATTTTAAATTTTTATAATAAAATGACCTAGAAAACTTTAATAATTTGCTTTCCAAACACCTGCTTCTACCAAATTCCTACACAACAAAATTTTTCAGCTGTAAACGAATGTGATCAAGGCGTTTTTGCCTAATTATGGAGTTCATTAAAATTTTGTATTATTGTAGTTGCTCTTTAAGAAAAATCTTAAGGTTTTGCAAACCCTGTATGCAATATCAACATTTTCTGTTCGTAAATTATATTTTTTTAAAGCAAAAATGTTTATGGGAAATGGCTTTTATTTCTCCTTTTGTAAACCTCATCCGTGTAGAGTCTGTAGAATGTGGTGTGAAGTAGTTTTTATTTGGCGTCCAACATTAGAGTATAATATTATGTACATTGCATACATATGGATTATGTATTTGAGTTTCACTGCATTTATTTTTTTGTTACATATGTATGTACATACTATGCCGAATTGTTAAATAAAAATAGAGTTAATGTTGGAATAAATAACGCTAAAAAGTCTACATACCTAAACTATATTTGTCCGGATTACCGAAGTTCTATTGTACTATCATTATTTTGGCTCACTCTATCACCCGTATCATTTTTGACCTTACCTTTCTGGACACCCTCTATATATATAGTTTTGAATATTATAAAATATAATAAACTTTTGGAGTTAATTATGTAGTGTTTATTTAAAACAAATTAATTTTAATGTTTTACTATATTTACCTTGTCAATAAAATTATGTTTTACATACTTTATTTGCTTCGAATCCAATTTCTCACCTTCTTGATTTAGAGTAATATCTGCCGTTTAAGTGTAAGATAATAATACGCACATTCCAACTCTGGTGACTTTTATGCAAGCAAGACTAAATCTGCTGTTAGGGTCTTGATAGTAGGGGAGCCCACGATGCTAAATTGGGATTTACTCGAGCGTCATAGACACCTATTTAGAATAGAATAGAATAGAAAAACCCTTTATTTCTGATCATATTCAGGTATGCAAATACATAAACATAAAAAGAAATCACGCCAACAAAAAAGAGACTTTACAATTGTCTCTCTGTAAAGTCTTTCACATTGTAGGGTTCTATTTGTATTAAAAATTGTTTTACTTTTCTTTTAAACACTTTTAAAGTCGGTGCACTTTTAATATCATTTGGTAACTTGTTGTAGAAACGAATGCCTCTATAGTATGGTCCTCTTTCAAACAATGATAGGTGATGAATTGGGTAATTTACCTCTGTTGTACGTGTGTTGTAATTATGATTACTTTCTACCCTAAAACTATTTCTATTTTTATAAAAAAACATTATTGTATCAAATATGTACAAACCATAAATTGTAAGAATAGCCTTTTCTCTAAAGACATTTCTACAACTCTCTCTATATAACATTTTTAAAATTGTTCGCAATAAACGCTTTTGTATAACAAAGATATTTTGTATCTTGGAATTACAACCCCAAAAAATAATTCCATATCTTGCTGTGGCCTCGAAGTTTGCAAAATACAATGTCCTCAACGCAGTCTCTGAAACATTTTGTTGTCAGTCTGATACCGTAACTTATACTATTTAGCTTGCTACTAATCAAATCTATTTGATCTGACCAGTTTAGAAATTCATCAATTTGGATTCCCAAAAATTTCGTGTTACTTTGAACTGTGATGTTATTGTTGTCTATTTCAATATATTCTGGTTTATCGATATTATTTAATTTTGTTCTAAACAGGACTAAGTTAGTTTTTTCCTTGTTTAGTATAAGTCTGTTTTTCTGGAACCAGGTTTTTGTTTGTGAAAAAATATTTTTAGTTTGTTAAATAATTTCAGGTATTTCTTTACCAGATATTAAGAGATTAGTATCATCTACATAAGCCGTTAGAGCAATATTTTGTTTAGGAATTTCAAAGTTAATGTCATTGGTAAAGATTATAAACAAAATTGGTCCCAGGATGCTACCCTGCGGGATTCCAATGTCATTTTGCAAGCTTCCAGACTTTGCCCCAATATTATCTTTTGTTACTACTACTTTTTGGGTTCTACCTGTTAAGTATGATTCAAACCATTTTAATGCATTGCCTCTAATTCCGTACAACTCAAGTTTTGTCAAAAGTAGGTCTCTATCAAGGCAGTCATATGCCTTGGAAAGATCCAGAAAGACTCCCATGGCTGCTTTACCGTCCTCCAACTGCTCAAGAATCCCGTGAGTGAACTGAAACGTAGCTGTTTGTGTTGATTTTCCATCTGTATAACCATGTTGATTATCAGAAAGCAAATTGAAGATGCAAAGCTTAGATAATAAGAAAAAAATGTTACATCAAGTATACCTTTTTATCAGTGGGGGAAGCGGCTATACATTTTTAAATATGTCAAAAAACTACTGTTATTATTTTGGCTTGTGGAAATCGTTCGGATCGTTTTGGATTATATATTTTTTGTTATCCTTAAATTATTTTCTTCAAAATAAAAAAATAGCCACGCTCAAGAATGTCAAAATGACGTTTTTTTCTTCAACTTTGTAGCCCTCCGCTTTCTTTATGTCCCTCTCAAATTGTCAGATTAGTGGAATATACACTGTTTAGCATGTAACTAACTTACACTATCTTAATCTTATGTGTTTGAAAATTTCTGATGGGTATATCTTTGTTTTTTACGATCGGCCCTGTATACGGGGCTCATATTTGGTGGAAGTACTTAACCGGATACAAGGTATCCTCCGGTATATTAATCTGCCGCGCTGTAGTAAATCCCGAAATCCCCTCTTGGGCTTCCCTACCATTATTCATTAATTCCAAATAAAGATTTTAATGTTTTAAATAGTATGAAGTGCTGTGAAGAAAGTTAATGACATATTTTAATTAGGTCTACGTCGAGTAGTAGTAACTAATTTTCACATTGTTCACTATAAAGTAACCCAGTATGAAAATAAAAATGCAATGCATCGTTTTACAAGGGTCTATTCTATTGGAAGTTGTTTTATAGCATTCCTAACATAAAACTTTTATTTCCAAAGCATATTATTTAAAGCATGCATTGATAATACAATTATGCCCACACCCACACACCATGGTAGCCCTATCAAATAAAAGCGTATTGCCAGGTACATAATATCAATTGAAATGTGGTATACCTTTTTTTGTAAAAAAAAGATAAAAGAATCAAACGGCCAAAACAAAATGTCAAACATGCATACATGAAATGAAAAAATCGTATCACCCTGTATAATCCCGACATACTAAACAGCCGTTTACCTATGAAAAGAAGCATAAGTATGAGATAATTTACTTGCCCAAACATCATTGGTACTGTGGTTTTTTTTTAATTTTAACTTTGAAGGACAATAAGTACTAACATTAGTGATACTTAAAGAATTTCGGACTTCCATTGTCTTTATTTTATTTTTCACACAACGTTTCAGGAAGTCTTATCTCTGTCTGTTTTCAAGTTTAAACTGTTAGACTTGAAAATGGACAGAGATAGGACTGCCCGAAACGTTGTGTAAATAATAAAAATAAAGACAATGTCTAATTGTCTACCACATTCAGAAAGTACTAACAATATTTTGGCTCAATCTATCACCTTATTATTTATATAACCTTAGACACCCTGTATACAGGGTGTCCGTAAAGGTGAGGTCAAAAATAATATGGGTGAAAGAGTGAGCCAAAATAATGTTAGTACTTCATATAAAAAATTCAATCGCGCTTTCTTAGGAAGTTATTGACCTTCAAAGTCAAAAAAATGTATTTCATTTATAACTTTTAAACTATTTACACAATAATAATAATATTTGGGCATTTAAATTAACTCATACCAATGCTTTTTTCCACAGGCCTATGATTGCGCAGTAAGTCTTAATTATACAGGGTGAGACGAATTTTTTCGTTTATTGTATGCATTTTTTACAAAGGTTAAAAATTTGACATTTTGCTTTGACCGTTTTATTCCTTTATCATTTTTGCACAAAAAAGGTATACCTTATTTAAATCGATATCGACCGTTTTTATAAAATCGCATTTTAAATCCAGACACACCAGCATTTTGTATGTAATAAATAAATCCAGTTATGAGAAAATTATTAAAATGTGGTAAAAATAATTAAAAATGGTGTTTCTAAGCCTTTTAAATTTTATAATTCAAATAAATACTGTTTTCCTTTAATTTTACCCATATTTTATTAATTTTCTCAAAAAATTGAATTTTTTATTAAATACAAAATTTTGGTATGTTCGGATTTAAAATGCGATTTTATGAAAAACGATCCAAGACATTAATTTAAATAAGGTACAAAAATGATAAAAGAATCAAACTGGTTAAACAAAATGTCAAATTTTTCGTCCCTGTAAAACATTAATACAATAAACGAAAAATATTCGTTTCACCCTGTATAATTATGACTTACTGCGCAATCATTTGCCTATGGAAAATACTATTGGTATGAGTTAATTTAAATGCCCAAATATTATTATTACTGTGGCAACCGTTCCAAAGTTAATAACTTCCTAAGAAAGGGCGATAAAACTTTGTTTTATATGAAGTACTAACATTATTTTGGCCTACTCTATCACCCCTATCATTTTTGACCTCACCTTTCCAGACACCCTGTATATCTACTATGTGAAGTATATAAACCTGGCTTTACTATTTTTTGATTGTATAAAATAATATCTAAACGTGACAATAAATCCGACGTGTTTATTGCATTTTTTAAAATTAATGAAAATATTTAACAATACTGACTTTAAAACATTTAAGCAATGTTAGGTGGTTCGAAAATTAAACCTTATTTTACACTTCTTCACTGCCTATTTGGTAAAATTAAACTCCCTCGAAAGTTAGTGTAGTTAAAATGAGAACTAGTTTGTACCAGAATTGAATAACAAAACACCTAGTTCTATTTTACACTATTAATAACCAATAATTACTTACTTAAAATTATAAAATTGTACACTATAATAAACAGCTATAGTGCCAATGAATTTTTCTAAGATTTCAAGGTCTTTTTATTACACCTGCTATATTTGTGTCAATTTTAAAGTTGATTCATCAAAAATACAAAATATTTAATAAAATATCAATAGTTTTAAAAATAAAAATTATATTTAATTATAGAGTAAGATCTATTCCTAGGAATAATTTTACTATTGAGTGAACATTGTTACTATTGATCACAAAAAAATAAATAAAAATGCACAATATTTTCTCTTGTCTACCCTTCATCATGGGACCGATTTTCGAATTAGGAAGTAGAAGTTTCTGAGAAAAAGGGTGTCTTATTCCCTCTTTTTTTAAGTTGCCTACCTTTAGTTGTAATAGAAAAAAGCAAACAAAATACCTTTTTATCAGAAATTTCTACTCCCTAAGTTAAAAAATCGTGCTCCAGCATATAGCTGGAAACAAAACTGCTTCTCATTTCTGATCTCGTCACTAAAAACTATTATTTAAAAAGCATAAACAACAGATATTACATAATTATTTTGCCATATTTATAAACAAAAAGTAAAAAGAATAATGGACCTACAATTAAACCACAATGGAGAATTTTGGTCAAACCTTAATCACTTTATTACTGCCATTCCAAAAAATAATAATTAAAATAATCAAGCAATTTATGTATAGCCTTTATATTAAAATATTTACAATCTCTTCCAAAATAATATAAATCAAATAATAAAATCGGGCGTACTGTTTTTTGTTATCTATCGTCTACCATTTCAAAAAAGTACTAATTACAAATTAATAATCAAAATGTTACCCTATTAATTAAAAATCATCACAATATAAACTTTTGAATGTCCCAAAGATCAGTTTCTTGCAAAATTACACATTTTTAAAATTCCATTTATTTTAAACAGATTCAATATTTCATAAAGAAATTTTTAACTTTTGTTTTAATTAAGTAAATAAAATGCTGCTGGGTTTGGTATAAAGGATACTGAAGATTTATAAATATGTAAAAAGTATGGATGTACTTCAATTTAAAATTGGGGAGTGCAGTTAACTCTACCATTTCAAATTAAAAAATAACTCGAAAATTATTTAATCATAATTTTCTTGTAAAAACAATTTTTACATACATTAAGGAATTAGGGGATTATAGTTTGACATACCTAGATTATACAGTGCATTTCTTTAATGTTTACCCTCCCTTCTTTTATTTTTTGAACCGAAAAAGTTAGATATAATTAATGTGGTATTGTCCTAAAGCTCTTTTAAATACCTTTTAAATGGTGTTATAATATACAGGATGTTTAATTTTATTTTTGTTTGAATTTATTGAGTTTATTTTTGATTAAAATATATTAATAGCAAAGCCAGCCAGGTTGTGTATTATAGAAGTCAGATACATGGTTTTGCCATAACATTCTTTATTTAAAAATGTTGGATACTACATTTCGTTGTAACATCGCAAAGATTAGAAAAATATTTGGGAGATTTATTGCACAAAGGTGTGAAATAAATTGGACAAATCATTGGCGCTAAAACCTCACGTTCGATTTTTTGTCAGTTACGGGGTTTTGCGCTATCGCAGACGATATATTATTTGTCCTTTCCTGAAAATAAAAAATTAATTATCCAACTTTATTACTTTCGGCAATATGGCCATCTAAATAAGGTGTTCAAGTAATTAATAACTAACCACAATTTTGTAGTTGGTAAAAATATTAAGTTTATATTTTAGGGTTATAAAGTACTCGTCAGGAGCCAGCAGCCATCTTAAAATTTTCATTTATCAATTTCATTTTCTAGTTTCAATTTTTTAATTTGATTCGTTCAAAAAAATTAAAGGGGATGGGAGACATTAAAGAAGCCAACCAAGGCTGATTATTTAATACATTACTCATTATGAAAAAATAAAACCATCAAAACAGCAGCCTAGTTTATCAGGTAAGTTTATCTATTTTTAAAATTTTTAAAAACATTTATTTTATGCGACGTTTGAATCCGTTTTATCCACAGAAACTTAACCTTTGAGCAGAATATGACTTGATCACTAACGCGAGTGTGTGGGGCAATACGCTTTAAAGTTTTCCTCATCAAACTGCCAATGGTTTTTCGCGCACAGCATAAATGTGACGTGCTCAAACATCCTCTTTTGAGACACGAAATATTAGCTCCTTTTAATAAACATCCCGAACACGAAATATTAGAACAAGTCCACACTGCTTCTTCCAAACCTGCTATTTTAGGTCCCACTAGGTATACACCGGGACTCCAAACGAGACAGTCTTCGTGTGCCCATACCTCATACGTGTTGCTGCCTGTGTCTGTTATACCCAAGAAGATGTCTGCTGGGTCTGTTGCAGATTCAGATTTTCGTTTGGCCTTTTTACCAGATTTGTTTGATGTTACGGCTGCTTCGTCAAGTACCTTACCAATTTTTTTGCTTTTAAATTGTCTGAAAAGATTAACAAAATTTAAAGTCAGAAGTCTGACAAAGCCTATTTACTCGTTAACTATAAAACTTTTTTTTCGTTAATTAAAAAAAAATCTTTATACCGTCATGTATTTGTGAACCTTGTATACATCAAAATAATTTTAAAATGTTAAGTTCATAGCTTGCTCGAGTAAATGAGCATTGTCAGACTTCTGATTCAACCTGTTTAAACAAATCGCCGTTAACTTGGGACTATTACCTTTTGTTTGACAAATATAAAAATAACTATTGTTTTTTCTCCCATTAAACAACAACAAATTTAAAATGGTGACCTAATATATCAATACAGGGTATCCCTATTCTATTTATATATAAAATATCTTTACCCCTCTACAAGATACAAAAATAAACTCAAAATAAAAATATGTTTATTTGAAAACACTAATTTTATCTTATTGACAGTATTGGGAAAGATACAAGATGTGTCCTTAACAAATTTTTATTTCCAAGTAAGTTTTTTTAAATGGAACGCCCTGTATATTATGTTCAGTTTTGACTTTTTGTTTTACTTTATAAAAAAATGAATAATACAATATACACCAATCGTGGCTGGTTTTGGAAAAAATAACAGCATGTCGATACTCATTAACAGTTAAGTAAAAAAATATTAATAGATAGATGTGATATTTAGTTTTTTTAGGTGCATATTTACTGACTTATCTTAAAGCAATAATTGACATAATATCATACTATCATACATTTCTGATGTAAAATTAAATAGAGTCGTAAATCAGTTAAATATACAGGGTGTTCTACTTACATATTTGATAAAAAAATCTTTATTTTTGAGACACCCTGTATTTAAAGCAGTTAATATCCAAAATAAGTTCTACTATATTAACGCCAAATTCCAAGTAGGGCGTTACACTGTTGGCCCCTGGCCTGTGCAATCTCATAGTTAACGCCTTTATTAACGCGTTACGACGCAGGTGGAGCAGTACTATTAGAAACACATTTTTCCTAATAAATTTATTATTATAAAAACTATATATTGTAGCGATTTTTAGTGAACCTCTTAGGTCGAGTTGTTACGTTAATTTAAGTCAGCTAATTAACAGTCGCACCTGGGGCAGGGGGTCAGTTAGTGACCCCACCTAGTTTTTGCTATAACTTTTTAGATTTTATTTTTTTTTTAAATATCGTTTTATGACTTTTATACATGATCCTTTAAAAGTGTCTTCATGCCAAATTTATAAGCTTGTTGCAGGCTTAAACAGTGTTTAAACGTAGCATTAAAAATATATTTTGATAAATTTTTATTAAAAGTTTTCACCATTTTCCCAAAATTAGTCGAACCCCTACCCCAGGTTCTCCGTGTATACAAATATGCCCCAGGTGCCACTGTTAATATTTACTAGTATAGAACTGGGGTGCATGCACATCCTACACAATATTAATTGTCAAAAATAGTATTCATGTCTAAAGTAAGCTTTAAAAAACTTACCTATCAAAGGGATCATCCAACCTTCTTTCAAATTCCGGACAATTTGTAGTGATAACATAAGGACCAAATAGGTCACCGGGAGGTGGAACTTCACTGATAAGACTAGGTCCTGTGACAAACCAATATAGTAGTTTAAAGCCTAATTTTTATTATTTTTATTTCATTTAATGTTAATGTATAACTAGTATAAGACGGAAATGTGGACAAGAATTAAAATCTTAAATATTTATCAGATTTTCTGAAATGGCTCTGAGCCACTTATATGATCCTGTCGAATGTACTACTAATTTATATTATTTATAGAGATTATTTTAACATCTATTTTATAATTAAAGTTTGTTTACCTGTAAGCTCACTCGCATGAGGGCCTCTTTTGCAAAACGCACATATCCAACTGGTATCTTTTCTTTCAGCATCGTACTTGTTACTAAGTGTGCTACAATGCAAGCCTTTCGAGCGTACCTTATGCCTAAAAGAATAACATGTATTGTAATAAGATATAGATATATTTTAAAACACAAGGCGAGACAACGGTCCTAACTTTGGAGAAGAGAAGTATTTTATATGTACTTAAATTATGCATCAGGATTCTTTAAAATTGTAAATTTAATGGTACATTGTCCGTACATAACGTATTTAAAAAAATTTCCTAATATACAGGGTGTCCTCAAATTAATGGTACACATAGAAACCATAGATTCCTTATGCCAAAATATTAAGATTTACCCAACATACCTACATACAAAAGTTGATAATAAGGAAGATACAGGGTGTCAAAGTGAAAAAAATAGTTTAATTATTTTTTAATTTTTAAATATTTTAATGAAACTAGGTATCTAGGTGTTTTTATATAACCTATTCAGACCCGTTATTAATTTTTGTGTGTTAATTATCACATTACATTAATTACTAAAACATAGCAATTATTTTGTGCCACCACGTATGTACCACGTACATAAGTAAAAATTTAAACTTCCACACGCTTTTAAACAAAAGAGGTATACTTTGTGGAAATCTCTTTGAGCAGCCGTTTTCTAGATATTTTTAACTTGTTTAGTGCAATCAAAAATACCTTTAAATTAAAGCTTATTAGCTACAACTACAACTGCCACAGCATATATAAATGATCCCACATACTTTTTGATTGCACTAAGCAAGAAAGCATAGGATAGTTTGTTGGTTTACTTAGATAGTACATATAGGGTGGTTAGAAATTCAAAGTGGTGTAGGTGGCGCCTTCTAGTTAATACATAAAAATTAATATCGGATCTAAATAGCACATATTTAACAAAAAAACCATAGACACCTAGTTATTACAATACTTATTCAACATGTAACAAAAATTATAGAAATAAATTAAAAATATATTTAATTAATTATTTACTTTCCTTATTATTAACTTTTGTACACGGGTATGTTTGGTTAACTTTGTGTGAATCTGTGTACACCCCTAATTAGTGGACACTGTATATTTTAGAAAATTTACTTGACCTAAAGGGACGAGCGTATTTTTCGATGTGAACTTAAATTCGAAGGTTCAAGGAGTCGATCGTTGTTACTGCCAACGTCGCGTCGCCCGAAGTTTTACAGTTTGCCTTTACCACCAATGGTGGCTTTGTTATATTGCTTTTTAGTGATAGACTAACATTTAGGATCTTATTTTGAATTGTAATAAACACGTTTGTTTGAGTCATAACAATAATATTTACATACACATACCTATATTCGCTATCATCGTGAAATTTCTTGCTTTTTAAAGGTTTCCTTTCACCGTCTTCATCTCCGGTAAGCGGTGTATTTACAACACAAACAGACAGAGGAGAATCTCGGGGACCTCTAATTTGTACAAAGGGGCCCTTAGACTTACTTGAACTAGCGTTACTACCTGAATCATAAGCATATATATCCTGAAAAAAAACGCGTAATTGTACTTCCAATTTTAAATATTTATTTATGTGAAGTTTTTCAAAAAGTTCTTAGTCATCGATATATAGCACTAGAAGATAAAAAAATGTAAAATATATTCTTTGTAAGGCCTTCGCGGCCATCTTCTGCTAAACTTATGTTTTTTGGCCAACCACTCGCGCTGGCGAAACGTCAAGGAATCAAAATCTTCGACGACGACCGAATAGCCCAAAAAACGTAAGTTTAGCAATATATATTTTTGTAATTAATTTTAAAATTAAATGGGACATTCTATCTACAGATATTTTATTATCAAATTTATTTTATATTGTGTCGATTCACGCTACCACTTGCTTCTCTTCTGAAGTCAAATGATTTTCATAATACATAATGATAAATATGTATGTATATGCAGAGAATAATTTAAACAATTTACAATATTTTTAATAATATTTTTGTATGACAGTGATAACAGTAAAATCTATGTAGTCAAGATTATACTAGGTAAGATTATCAATTTAATTTTTGGGTATATTTATCCATTTAATAAAAGAGGTTTACATTAAGGAATGGAGGCTAAGAGAGAGTATTTGTTTGACTTTGTCACTATACACGTCGTGCCAGCTCTATATGTTTAATTGACATTCGGTGTGTTGAATACTAGCAGGTAGAGATTTGACAAAGAATGCCTGCATATAAATATTCAGGCTAGAATGACGCATTAATCTTGCTTTGTTGTTGCTTTAGACCTCCCCTTACCACACATTGGCAAAAATTACCCATTAAAGTTTTTTTAATTGGCCCAACGTGATAAAGCAGAGGTTTGTAGCCAAGGCTACATAATAATAAGTGTAAATGTACTTTTCTTTAAACAGAAAGGAAACAAATAAATTGTTTTTACTTTGACTAGTTGTTAGGAAGGTATTCCTATATTTTTCCTAAGTCCAGAATAAGTACTAATAATTTACATGTACTTACTTACCTTGACAACATCTGCATTTGAGATTTTGATTGGAGTTTTATTTGAGGTAACTGGAACTGGCGCTTTTTTGGAGATTTGTAAGGGGTAATAGCTGCAGGCGATCGAGATGGTTTTTTTGTCGTTATACTACCGCCTTTTGTTTTAACAAGCCTACAATATGAAAATAATCCTAAGTATACCATATTTTATAAAACTCTATATAGTGTTTTAAATTATAGCCGAATTAAAAAAAAAACGGCGTACAATCTATAAAATTAAGAGAAAATGCACAATTACAATCTTTAAAAGGATATAGTTTTCTTAAATTTAAAAACTATTTTTCGGAT
The DNA here is from genome assembly GCA_014170235.1 of Listronotus bonariensis. Classification (NCBI taxonomy): domain Eukaryota; kingdom Metazoa; phylum Arthropoda; class Insecta; order Coleoptera; family Curculionidae; genus Listronotus; species Listronotus bonariensis. Next base: position 70,322 of record JACEGR010002430.1, on the reverse strand, counting down.
TTTTCAAAGTATTTATAAATTAGCCAAAAAGAGTTCAAATGTCCAATAAATCACCAGAATTAATAAAAACAAAATAACTAGCAATAGGTTCCTAACACCTGACATCTAGAAGTGAATAATTTGTCTAATTTCCAAAATAAAACACAGAAGATCATAAGAAGTTTCACGGAATCTTAAGATTTTCATATGTCAATAGGCGCAGATTACCTTTTCTTTTTTGGTGGTGTTTCACCGTCCTGATCGCTATCTCTTCTAGAAGGAGGTCTGCTTCTCCTTGTCTTCTTTACGACTGGACTCTTTTCGTCTTTTTAATTTCAGCAACCAGAACTGTTGTTTCCGTTTCTACAGGGGATCTTACTTCCTGACTAGTCGTAACTTCCTGACTGGTCGTAACTTCTTGGCTAGTTGAAGTAACGGAATCGTCCAGTTTTAATAAGCTGAAAAAATAGTAAATTATTATTCAATCAGCGGTTATTTCTTTGAACAAAATGACAATACAAAATATCAGGCATATAATGACTAGATAAGCCCACCAAGGCTTACATAAAATAAAGGTAGTAGATAGTATGCATGCTGGAATTTTATTTTTACCCCCTTTTTTCCAGTTTTCTCAAATACCAAAACATGTAAATATTGCAATTTACGAATATTGCCTGAATAACTATTTTAGCCAATTTAGTCCCTGGGCCAGTAATAATAAAATGAACTTTATAATAGGAACACTTTTAAACCTACCTACCTATCTACTACTACGAATATACATACCGCCATATATGAAATCGGCGCTTTAACCCAGCCTGTCAATGTCAAATGTTTTGGGTGTCGGACTGAGCGAATACATAACTTTTTTGTCGGACAAGTTTACCACATTGTTTTACATGCAGTTTTTAAAAATTGTGCCAAAAAAGTCACGAAATTCGCCTAGCCCGATATCCAAAACATGCGTTTCAGTCTTATGGTTTTACTATTGTAACCTTTCAAATTTTTGGCAAAATGTATAAAAATTGCATGTAAAACGTGTGGTGAACTTGTCCGACAAAAGATTGACGCGTTCGTCCAGTCCGACACCCGAAACATTTGACATTGACAGGCTGGGTTAAAGCGCCACTTCCATATATGGCGGTCTGAATATTCGTGCTAGACTAGTCAAAAGGAACCCCCTAAAAAGGTTTTAAAAGTGTTCTTATCATGAAGTCCATTTCATTACTGGCCCAGGGACTAATTGGTTTTAATTTTTTGGTATTGTGTCGGATACTGAAACTACCTTGATAATGTATTTTGTACTATTACACAATTTTGAATTACAAAATGTCCTACCTACCTATCATCGGCTAAACCTAATGTTGAGTCATTTTTAAGTGGTTCCAAAACCGCACTAGTTGTAGTAGCGTCGACGTGGTCTTCTACAATACCAGCAAACATCTCCTCTAACTTATTCTCAACCTATAAATAAAAAACTCTAATTATGTTTGGGATAAATGGTGTGGCCTGTTAATATAGAGCTTAACCCATTAACGCCTACACGGACAGTTTGTTTAATTTAAAAAAAAACATAACATTAAAACTGCCGATTTCACATGGTTGGTTGGTTGGTTTAAGGCGGGGTTGGTCATACGACCATGTTTGCACTGCAGCCTATTGGCTTATTGTGCAACCCTCTCTTGTTACAGAAGTCCACTGCCCTTTATCAGGTTTAGTAGATTTCTGCCAAGGTGTTCATGCGGGTGAGGGTTCCCGCTATGTCTCTTCCCGGAAAGATGTCTTTTCACAAGTCACATAAAAAAATCTATTTATCTGCTGCCACCTATTAAAATGTTTGTAATGATGATGCATGAAAGTAACTTTAACAGTTAGAAGCCTTTTTTCACTCTTTTAATTAGTGTAATGTTTTAATGCCTACTACATTATATCAATTTATGCAATGTACCAGTAACCGCAGCATCAACGACACTAAAGATCGAATTACCTTTGATTTTCAAATTATTTCGAAATTTAATATTTGACAGTATGCGAATTTAAAAAAAAAACTTATATTTTTTTGGTAATATTTCTAGAAAAAGTAAGAACATAAATTTTTTAAATACATATGTGCATAGCTCTGAAAAGGATAATTGTCTTTTAAAAGGAAGGAGGCCATGATTTTTTGTTGCAATATATTGTCCTTGGTACAAAAACTAAAATTAATAAGTATAAATAAATAAAATAGGTATAAAATGTTTATTTGGGAAAGTTTTATACAGTTGTTTCTATTTAGAATCGTTTCAACAATTCAAAAATGTTAAAATATACAGGGTATTCCTTTGTAAAATTCAAAATTGGAACCTTTTCCGCTTAAACCGGAAGTCTTTGTTTAAAACACCTAAATTAAACAAGCGTTTTTTCATTCCCTTTGTTATTATAATAAATAAAGAATAAACATAGGAAACATTCTCAAATACATTATAAAAACTTGTAACATACATATTATTTATTTATTAATAAAAGGAACACGAGAAAAATTGGAAGTCTTAAAATATTGTTTGTACTTGATTAAGAACATATGATTTAAACAATGTTTTTTTTAAGTTTTATTTGTTTAAAACATAGAATTTAAAACAATTAAAAAAAACCGTAAAAAAACGTGTGTTTTATAAAATTAAAAATACATGTTTTTTTAGGCCTGCAGTGTACCATGCGAAGCGAACGACTGCACAGTATAGAAAAGGATAACATGCTTTATTTTAGCTAGCAAGTCGTCAGAGAAAAGGCGGGGTAGGAGGGGCCTGATCGGAGTCGCGTCGCGTTTTATGAATTCATACTACGCTACAACACCCTACCGTGCTGAAATGCAGGAGGATTTAATGGGAGTTTTTATTATAAAACACTATAAAAATACTACTATGCGCCAGCACAAATATCGCGTAGGAATTCATAAAGTAGAACGCAGAATTCAGCCCTAAATTGCTACGCATGTTGTAACCCCGGGATGTTTTAAGTACAAGCAAATTTGTTTTTATATTTGGAATTCATACTGCATGGCAACAGGAGACGCTTCGCCCCCGCCTTAAATCTTTTACTTTGCCGCCTTATTGCATTCAATTGTATAATACGGTTGTTTTCTTTTAGTTTTATGTGAATTTTAAACGGTTTATAACCTAAAAGTAGTGCGTCAATGTTTGTTTTTTAAATAAAAAGTTTACTGTATGACTTTTAACTCCATTAATTTTTCTTTTGAAATAGCGCCTATCTATGAGTTTGAAATTTACATTTGTCATTTCCTGTCTAAAATTTGGTTTATGTTGTCTCACTAAAGTCCCCAAATTTTCATGAAAAAATACCAAACCATTCAAAAGTTAGGAGATGAGGTCTTGAATTTAAACAAGCACTGTATAATGTTTTGTCAGATTTTTTGGCTTTGTTAACATCATTTTGTAATACCTCGTATCAAATTTAAATTAAAAGTTAAAATATTTATTAGCTTAATAATGAATAAATATAATAAATACTTGCTGTATAACCATAGTCAAAAGACAAAACAAATTTCCTAAAAAGAACTTATAAACTATGACTTTTTCTAAAAATGGTTATGTATTACTTATCTCACTGTATTTGAGCTGTTTGATTCACTTTGACTGAGTTGTAATGCTTTTGGGTACAGACCTTTTGTTACCAGATGAAATTTCATTCGTAATAAAATTATGTGTTTGCATGCTTTTAAAATTCTTCCAAACTGTAGCACGAAATTTACGTATAGTTTAGAGTGGTAAAGGGAGGTGATACTGTTCGTATTTGCTACTGCGTTTCAACTCGATGAAGGCGCCGACACGCAGTAGGAATTCACAAACCGCTTATGCATTTGCATGCTTTTAAATTCCTTCCAGACTGCAGCACCAAACTCACGTAGGGTTTAAAGAGGTAAATAAAGGTGATACTGTTCGTATTTGCTACTGCGTTTCAACTCCATGAAGGTGCTGACACGCAGTGGGAATTCTTAAATCGCAGCCGCGTCGTCGAGTGCATTAACAATTCTTTTAGTTGATGGACTCTACCTATACAAAATATCATTTTAATATGTCTAATACTCTAGGAATCTAGAGGTTATAGCTTGTCTAATATATTTGTTGATACCCGGTATTTTTTATATAGGTCAGACAAGACAATACTTATGTGAACAAATAAATTATATATATAACTGCCGCAAACAAAATAACGCTGAAAATACTGTTTTGAGCCTTTATTATAGAATGTCTGGTCATGAATTTAATTTAGCAAAAGCTATTAGGATTTTTATTTTAAAAATGTTGGGTCAATGTCACAGAGTTTGGTAATGTGTCTTCTATTTTAATTATAACCACGAAACGTTGCTAAAATTATACAATAGTTGTCTTTTATTTGCCTAACCTAATCCCACTATATTAGTCTAATTTGTTTATGAAAAGATTTCTATCTATAAACTAAAAAGATTGACTTATTTACCTGTTAACCATATACAGGGTTTTCCAACTCTATTTATACAAAAAATAACTTTGTTTTTTTTGTTGTTTAACTGTACGAGATACAAAAATAAATCTAAAATTAAAGATTTTTATTTATTCTAAATATTTATTTATTCCAATACACTTTTTATAGTTAATATACAAGGTGTCACAAAAACATAATTTTCATTGTCAAGTAGGTTATTTTAAATGGAACACCCTGTATGTTTTAACAAATATTTCAAAAATTAACAATAACTACCTATGTACCAAAAAAAACTAATTAGCTGACTTACCTATTAGTAATTCTTACAATAAAAGGTTATTAATCACATGATATTACATTATCTGTCACTCTGACAGTATCAGAATTATTTAAAAATAACTAAAACCAAAATTATTATTTTTTTTTTCACTTTTAATCGTTTTTGAGTAAACAGCATATTGTTGATATATTAAAGACCAGCAATAATTCACGCATAATTGGTAATACGTTTTTGATATAGAATTTAATATAGACTTTAAATTTGTTAAAATATACAGGTCGTTTCATTGCAAAAAACCTACGTGGCAATAAAAATTCTGTTTTTAGGACACCTTGTATATTTACTGGTACTGTCAATAAAAGGAGTGTATACAAATAAACTTTTTTATTTAAAGTTAATCTTTGTATCCTGTACAAGGGCAAAGTTATTTTGTGTATAAATAGAGTTGGGGACCCCTGTATATCAATTTCTATCTTACCTCAACAAAATGCGTAACTGATGCTTTCTTTGGGCTGGTGTTATTAAAGGTGGAGCCGGAGGTAGCACAGGTGGCGCCGAACTTATCAACGTACTGCTAGCATCAGACTGTACATCACTGGAGCTGGATAGGGTTTCTTCCAGATTGTCCTTGGTTTTGATCACACTTACTGTAACAGGTTTTGTCGTACTCATAGCTGGTTCGTTTATCTGTAACAAATTTAAAAGTTAATTTTAAATGTATTTACTGTCAAATTATCTGACATTTATTTACAGGAATATCAAGGTAAAAAAAAATACAGTATTTATTAAAAAACTAAAATTATTTATTATAAATTAATGGATTTAACAATGGGAGAGATTGATATTTTACAAACGTTATACGTTTTACCTAAAGCCTGCTCGCAATAGACTTAAAACCTTATTGCTTTTCATGGGTTGTCTAGTATAAAGTCTTCACTTGATAAATTGTAAAGAAATAAATGGTTAGCTCTTTATTCTGCTAGTCTGTGAAAAGTTGTTGGACAAAAATAATTCCATTATTTTTTGGAGCAGAAGCATTAAAATTATCTAAAGAAGTACATGATACCATCAGCCGTAGGTGACAAAAAGAAAGTATTTTTTTAGGTAGAGAGTTATCATAGCAAGAAAAAAAACGGCTTTTTTGATAGTTTTGGGTACACAGCGCAATTCGTGTTAAAAAGGATAAATAGCAGGCCACAATCCGAGGCAACCCATGGAGTCAACTTTTTTCTATTCTCCTACACTAAAGCTGTACTTTTATTGCTTGATCTAAAGAATATATAAAAATTGCACAAAAATCAGTATCGTACATTATTTTTGCCACAAATACTTGTTCATGAGCCTCTCGAAGCGCCACTGGACATAATAAATTTAATTAAGTAAGGGCTAGATAAGCCCCATACTGCTGCTAATAACACTGGTCAAATTTTATGAAAATCGGATAAGGAATATTGGGATTATTAATAAAAACCTATTTTTTAAGTTTAAAACCCTATATCCTGAAAACAATGCATTTCTGAACCTATTTTTATACAGGGTGGGCCAAATTAAACGTGCACACTTTTTAAGTTTTTCATCAAACAGATTTAGACAGGAGTGGCCTTACGGGAATTTTTCCATAGTTGTATTTAACCTCGTTGCAAAAGACACCGGATTTAGCTACAATTGAGCTAATACGTTTTTTTGTTGACAAACTATGGGAAATGATTCAGTAAAAGCAAATCTGTCAATAATTTGAGGATTCAGAAATTATGATTATTCTTATACTGTGTAAGGCTTTCGCGGCCATCTTCTGCTAAACTTAAGTTTTTTAAGCTATTCGGCCGTCGTTGTTGATTTTGTTTCCTTGACGTTTCGCCAGCGCGAGTGGTGGCATCCTCAGAAGGTTCCTATGATTATTCTTGATAAATGATGCGCCCCAAAAAGCATGCATTTATCTCGGTTTTAACAGGGAACTTTTTTAGTGTGCTTTGAAAATCAAAAATGTAGGGTTACCATGGTTCCTAAAGGTACGCGCACATACGTCGGCATGGAACATCGCACATACAGGTTTGGCGAGTTGAATCTAACGGATTGCTTTTTTATGTATTAGACACTAATAGATAGAGAGTAGACAGAGAACGACTGCATAGGTAACCGCCCACCGACAGCGACGGCGATTCCCCGTACTGCTCGGGTCCGCTCGATGTGAATGTAAATTTCAACTGCCTCGCAGTGCACTTTAGCCTGCGCTTGGAGATGGGTAGGTCAGCCTCAAATAAAGTATTGGAATTTCACGCGCTCAAAACGTCCGACAACTTCTTCTGCACTCTCCGCACGACAATACCATCTAATGATATTAATCTTTTGTTCAACAGTGAAGACCATTTTTAACACGCTTTTATTAACTTGGGTTGTAACTATCTATCCATCTATCTATGTAACGGAATCTTTGAGCCTAATTTTTACCAACTTCCAGCTATTCAATTTCTTTGAAACTTTGCACACGTATCAAGGACCGATGACAATGCAATAATTTAAAAACAGTATCCCGTTAAGTTCCAGCATTTTCCAGGAAAACAGGAAAAGTGAAAAATCGTACGTTCTGGCGGATGCGCCAGATTAGACAATTGAATAATCGAACTTGACAACATTTGCCGACGGGTTGGGGACCAAGGGGCTCAATTCTGCTAAATTGAACTCATTCGTTCGCTGAACGTATTCGTTCCGGGAGCGTATAACCTTCATCTGTTTTTTTTAACGAACGAATAACCTTTACTTGTTTTTTAAAACAGGCGGTCATAAAACAGAAATCTGTATTACCATCTGACATCTGACAAAATTCACAGTCATAACATAACCTAAAATTCCTTTAATGTTAAATTAAAGTTGAAAAAATCAGTTAACTAAGCTATTAAAAACAAAGTATACACTTTAATTGAAATACAAGAAGCAAATAAATAATTAACATGGTCCTCCGCAGCCAGAATAATCATTCGTAAGCAAAATAGTTCCTAAATCACATACCCTATAACCAAAAAGGTTCGTGAAGCGATCTCCTGCAGCTCCGTCGGCGCAAAAGCGTAAAAGTGCGTGAAAGCGTTAGCCTGAAGCTCATTTGGAGTAAAATGAATATGTCAGTTGTCAAAATATAGATTGAAAAGAAAAACTATGAAAAATTACTTATTTCTTTGGAAAAGTAACTAACAAGTTATTGCATATAACTTTTATACCATCTTCCATTTATACTTTCTAAAAGAAGGCATTTATTGAGTGTTAGGTACTTGTACCGAATGTTAGATTAGGACAAAGACTGGAAATGGAGATTAGCAAACTACATTAAAATATCACTTAAGGTAAGTAAACTAAAGTAAACTCATATTTAGAAAAAAACATTTATGGTAAATTTCTTTTTAGTTTAAAAGGTAATATTTAAAAAAATATTTGTCTTATTTATGCAAATTGGGTAATTGTTTCGAAAGTTGGAGCAACCCCCATTTTGACCAAATTTGATATACAGGGGCACAGAACTAATAAAAGGGGCTGGTTATTTTCTTTTTTCTGCTTAATTACATAGTATGTTCTAATTTACTGTTATATTAAGAATTTTGTGCAAAAAGACGGGGAAATATAGTGAGAATAGGAATGTTTTTGATATTGGGCAAAATCATATTTGCTCCCTTTCAAGAGAATTACTATAAATTGTCAGTACATATCGGTAATTATTATTAGTTGAAATAAATAAGTACCCAAAGATAGCAAAACACATTTGTTACTTATATGATTTCAAACAAAGAGTAAATTATCAAAACCTGTTATTGCTAGTTGTTTTCTTTAACACGCTTTTATTAACTTGGGTTGTAACTATCCATCTATCTATCTATCCATCTATCTATGTAACGGAATCTTTGAGCCTAATTTTTACCAACTTCCAGCTGTTCGATTTCTTTGAAACTTTGCACACGTATTAAGGACCCATCACAATGCAATAATCTGCAAACAGTATACCGTTATCCTGGTTGGAATCGCCAGGATAAAAAAATTCCTTTATATTATAAAAACAACACCTGTGTTGCCATCTTTTGGCAACATCCCAAACTTTTCTCAGGAACTTTAGCTACTCTTGACAAAATGGCGAAGGAATTTTTTAGTGAATAAACTGGAGCATTTTTACATACATACATACATACATGCATATCGAACTAAAAAATGAAAAATAAATAATAGTTTAAAAAACTAAAAAACACGCTTTTATATGCAACCGAACTAAAAATTAGAAAATAATTTTTCATAAAAAAAAATTCTCACTTCAGAGTAAAAAGCGTGGGGTGCATTTTACTATTTTTTCATAACTTTTCCCTCATAGATATTGGCAAATATAATAATAATTATAACATTTAATATATTAAGCACCCCACGCTTTTTACTCTGAAGTGAGAATATTTTTTTAATGAAAAATTATTTTCTAATTTTTAGTTCGGTTGCATATAAAAGCGTGTTTTTAGTTTTTTTAAACTATTATTTATTACTTTATTACTCTATCCGCCTTCGTACCAAATGTTAAAATAAATTGTAAACATGATCGGCTAACACGTACTTGGTATGCGAAGAATTGCAACCGAACTTTGACCGGACTGATAAGCGCAACGACGCGACGACGCGATAGCCGCACAGGGCGGAGCCAATTTTGTTTTCCCTCTACTCCGTCTTTCTTTTACACATTGCCCAAAAATCATATTCGAAACTTTTCAAGCGCCGAACGTGGATATGCGGACGGTACGCATCGGATTTTAAAATTTCGCTAAAATATAGCAATTAAATTAAAATCCGGACAATACCGACAGCGCTACATTCCATAATGCTTCGTCCCCTGGACAAAAACAAACACTTTTTATTCAATAATAACTCCATGTAATATTTTAAAGACTAAAATCCAATAGTTACCAAACTAAATTAATTTTATCATTTTTATTTAAAATCCTTGCTATTTCAATAATTATGTTAAGCTGCAGATTAGTATTTTATTTTTATAGCAATTCAAGTCTGTTTTAATCTGTATTACAAGATATACAATAAACGCTGATAAAAAAGTTTAGGTATAGGTATAAGATACGTAAAAATTTTTATGAATATTTTTAAGACTTTAAGGCATTAAATAATAATAAATATAAACTGAAAGCTTGTAAATATAATTAAATTTAAAACGTCTTTTAACTTTTAAAAACCCATTTAAACCTAGTGCAGTTTTTAGATTTTGTTGTTAACACATTAATATACTTTTGTTTTGTGTATTGCTTCAGGTTGAGCCCAAGGTATCTATTTTTTACAGGGGATATAATATCAATTAAAAACGTGAATTGAGAATTAAAATGATAACGCAAAGCTAGTGATATTTGAATGTATTCTTTCCTAAATGTCAGTGATCTCTCACACCAACTAAAAAATATTTACGTGGACTTTTTGTCTACTTTTACACACAAGATGGTTGAAGGCATCAAGAAATCGCTTTACATTTGAGAAAGAAAATATAAATTGGTCAAAAGGTGTATACTATGTATACTTTTACCAAAATATTTATTAGATATTCGTGCTAAAACTAATATAGACTCGGAGATGCCTGTTTTAAGTAAGCGACGAGACAGGACGGTGAAGCCTTAAAAACTCTGATAAGCTTAAAAAGCCGTACTTATTTTTTTTTTTAACTGGAAAAGCTTTTTATGCAAAAATTTCCCTTAATTGGTTTTTGGAGTTACCATCAAAATACATGATTTTCATTCAACTTATTGAGGACATGGATTTTACCCGTGTTCTTTAAAGAACTCCAGCGATCAGCTAATGGGGTGAAAACTCTAAAATGGAAAAAGGCCCTGCCTGCAGTATCAATAGTAAAATTTTAGTCATAATCACTTTTCGCAAAAAAATAATTATAAGGGTTTAAAACCACAAGAACTGTATAATTTAAATAATCGGTATTATAGTAATGGTATTTGTAATGGTCTGCTTTTTTCCCTTTTAAACATTTTCTTCTTTCAATACACATCGCTTAAAGTGACATTCGCAAGTGAGAACTTTTGACAATTGACTTTTATTTCAATTCTGCCGACAATGCCGACGACATAATGTGCGATACCCTGCTAGAAAATCCGTCGCATAACGTCCGTCCAATGCCGATTAATGTGCGCATACCTTAATTGAATTAAAATCCGGACGATACCGATACCGCTACGTTCAATAACTTCGGCTCATGGACAAAAGTTCCATGTATTATTTTAAAGACCATTATCCAATAGTCCCCAAGCTAAATTATTTCTTCTAAATTTTCTTATTATTTAAAATTATTGCTATCTATTTTAACAAATACGTTAAGCTGCGGCACCGGGGCATGCAGATTTTAATTTTATTTTTATAGCAATTTTAGTTTGTTTTAATCTGTATTGAAAGATATTCAGTGAACGCTGCTTAAAAGGTTTAGGGCTAGGTATTGTGTACCAAAATACGTAAAAATATTGCATAGAAATTTTTAAAACTTTAGGGCATAGAAAAATAATAAATATTAGTGTCCGACCGAATATATGGTTTCGGCCGAAACCGAAACCATATATTTTATACGTGACCACGTGACTTTCGACTTCGGCAACGGACGGCAAAACTCACGTGGTTAGGTATAAAATATTACATACTGCATTAATTAGGGGCATGACAACGCGATACCTTAACAGTAAATTAATTAAAATTAAACGTATTAGCCTAATTGTAGATAAATTCGATTTCTTTTGCAACAAAATTAAATGCATCATTTTCGAAAAAGACCCGTAAGTCCGGTCCTGACTAAATCTATTTGACCAAAATTGACAAACCTAAATAAAACATATCTACCTATTATCCCTGTAAAAATAAAGAAGATAGGCGCAACAGATAAAAAGTTATAATTAGTTAATAAGTGTGCAAGTTTTATTTGGCCCACATTGTATAACTTTTTGACATGGAAATGCTGCGTCGCAAACAAATTTAACTCCTTACCGTCAATTCATCTTCTTTAACATCAAGCCCGTCAAATTTATCCGTTTGTACAGACTTGAAAATATAATAAAAATATATAAAAATTTCTGTATACCGTTAATCCTTAATAGGTTATTAAAACCCTAAAAATAATTAAATAAAATAATAAAAATACCCAACATAAATGTACATAAGGTATTATGCTGAATTGTTGTATTTTAATGTAATAAGTTTTTATTTGCCTTAAATAAAAAGAACTATATTAAACAGATTTTTAAACTATACAAAACTATTTCATGTTTAGTTTTCTTTTAATTGAAAATCACAACACACATACTTATTTTTTTCTTTTTATTTAGATTACATGCAGTGTATACAGTAATAAAAATAACTGTCTTCCACGACCGTTAAAAAATGCTTTTTAATCGTTAACATGAAGGTAAAGTACTCTATTCTAGTACACTACATAAAGTGTTAAAAAAGTAACTTTTTTAACACTTCGAAGCTTTTTACACTTTGAATTAGTGTTTTGTTTCAATGTCTACTACGATAAACTTAAATACCTATTTATTAATGTAACAGTAAACGCGACATCAACTGAACTAAACGGTCAAGTTACCTTTGATTTCGTCATTATTTATTTTAGTCACTAGTTTTAAAATTTGACAGTTTGCAAATAAATTTAATAGAAATTATTAAAAAATAATGAATTTGGATGGCTAAGAAATTGAAAAGGAATTTATACTCTTTAAGTGTTATTTCTACAAAAAGTAAGTACATACAATTTTCTAAAATTAAATAATACATGCATAATTATGAAGAGAATAATTGTCTCTTAAAACACAAGGAGGCTATTATAATACATTTTAAATTACGTGACACGTGCTCTAAAATAAATAATGGCGCAACTTGAGGTTACTTGATCCTTTAGTTACTTTATGCCGCGTGGACTGTTACATTGCATATGTCGCAGGCAAATGGTTATGTTAGGCAAATGCCTTCTGCCTGGGCAAATGTTGCATTTTCATTTTCAAATGCCATTTGCCTAGTGAATTTTCAGACAAATGAAAATAGAAATATATCCATAACACTAAGGGGGTAATAGTTAGTTCTGGTTAGTTAAATCTTTGTTTTTTTACCAGACTAACCAGAACTCACCTTGACCCCCTAAATTTGACAGTTTTGCATGACCGTCTATAGCCCTTCGAACCAATCACATTACATGTGTTTTTGCTTTTTACTGTAGTCTGCAAAAGGCACTGTACGCCTATTATGTTATCAAATATATAACAGTCATTTGCCTAACAAGGACCACGGCAAATGCGTTTACCTAAGCAAATGGATTTTAATAAAAACTATTTTCATTAAGTCTTTTACCCAGGCAGAAGGTATTTGCCTAGGCAGAAGCCATTTGCCTGCGACACATACATTCGTATTTAATTTATAGTAAGCATTAAAACAAAACACCAATATATAGTGTAAAAAAACATAGAACTGTTAAAAAAGTTACTTTTATTTACCAATTTATTTAGTGTAATAAAATAGATCAATTTACCCTTATGATAATGATCAAAAAAAATATTTTTTTAACTGTCGTAAAAAATTACTATTCTTACCTCAAGCGTTTTTCCTCTTTAATAATTTCGTCATCCTGTTTGTCCACGGGAGCACACTTAATAAAAATATATTCATTTAGGTAAATACAAATAAGAAAGCTATATGATATCTTTGCACTTGGTATTATGTTATAACTATAAATCTTTTAAATATTTTATTGTATAAAATATGTAAAACTAAATACAGTGACCAGCAAAAAAATCGCAACACATCGGATTTTTTTCTGGGGATCGCCTCTGCATTTCCGATAACCTTAAAATATATTTTGAGATATGTTATGTGTTAGGCCTTAATCCTAGCTCCAAATACAACATTTGAAGTACGTATTTTGAAAAAGGTTAATTCGCTATTTTATTAAAATATTTTTTTAACAAAGTTTAAATGTACCATTTTATTCATCAAATTAGCTTTATTTAACTTCTAAAAAAAATATTCAATAAAATTCTCTAATATTAGTTTTATCGATTACAAACGATAACTTAAATCATTTTCTTAAAAATAATAAACTAAGAAAGTGTAAAAAAATTATGTTTTTGATTTTTTTTGCGAATCCTGTAAACAATAACATCCTTGGTGGCACTATCGCCTTGTTTAAAAGGTGCTGTGAAATGCAAATACTGCATGTTTCAGAGCTTGGACAACGTTGACGGAACAGGGGAAAAGATGGGTTAAACATGTAATAATCCGACATTCACGGTACTCTGGTATTTAGGGAAACTTAAGATGAAAAAAAATGTATGCTGTTATTTCCCAAAGTATTAAACGTGGAAATATCGAAAGTGGCATTGTTCAAATCATTATACATATGACAATTTAACATAAATTTTAAAAAGTAAACACTTAAAATCTCACCGTTACTTCCTTCTCTTCTTTAGGCTCTTCATTTGGGCCTGCAGGTTGGACAGGCTTGTAATTAAAAACATATCCATAAAATAGAGCTTTGGTGTGATTAATACAATTATAAAAATATCTGAGTTTTTGTGTCATACAAAAAGTTAAAAAAATAAACAACTCAATTAAACAGACAGATAATACTGCAATTCGAAACTAAAACTTTTCTTTTGGGTGGACTTAACTTATCTGGAACCGGTTGGTTTTAAAATAATATTGGTCCCTTAATATTTGATCCATGAAGGCACTAGAATCTCATATACAGGTGGTCCCAAAATTTATCTGTAGAGTAGCTCAGAACAAAAGTTGATAATAACTAAGATCCAGAATGTCAAAGTTTAAAAAATATATTTCGATAATATTTGATACAATTTGAATATTGTAATAAATTGTAAATCTAGGGATTTTTGACAGAAGCTTTTCAAATCTGATATTAAATATTATGTGTTACCTAAAGGACGTTCTTATATTACTGTGATTTTTTTTTAAAACGTCGCAACTTCTTTGTGCTGCCCTGTATGTACCATCTTAGTAAACCAGTAAACTCTCCTAGGCTTTCTACGCAAAACCAGTATACCCTATGAGAATCGCGCTAAGAAACCATTTTCGAAATAACTAAATAACTGAGTTGAGGCCTTATAATCGTAGCGTCGAGTAACGTCGGAAAGTATTAAATCTCTTTATGTTGCCAGTAGTGACTACAATATTTTGTGGTAAACAGCGTCTTTAAACCAGTTCATATACATTGGAAACTTTCCGCGGGTAATATTTGTCCGTTAAGAGCGGCCAGCGGCAGGGCTTTTTCACTCAGGAATATTGCAGCCGGCTGATTTAAAAAAAAGTTCTTTTATTATCGCATAAGATCAGAGACAGCGCTCTCACATTTAGTTTAGTGCACATAAAAAAACAGCATGTCTACTTAAGTTCGCACCATATGGAAGACTTTTTTATTCTTCATTTTATGAAAAAAAAAAATAGAAATAGTTCTATATGGTGTAAAAAATGCAATATGCTCAAGAGGAAAGTACCTTTATTTTTCATAATATCGAAAATTTTTGTAAAGAAAAGATGTTAAGAATTAAAAATATCTTTTAAATATGAAAATTGGTTTATCTAAAAGAAAATACTTTTTTAACATTTTTTCTGCGATATCGAACGTTTCTGTGAGTTTTCGCTGTTTTTACAGTTTTTAAGCTTTTTTACATATTTCATTTTAAAATAAGTATGTATAGTACAGGAAGTAGAGGATTTTTTCTTGCAAAATTCGCCAGGAGTTTTTTTTCACAAATAGGTGCAGTATGACGTAATGAATCTAAAAACACAAAATACTTACAAATATGGCGAACGGAAGAGCCGCCATTTTGCAAAAAACCGTTTGGGCCTGTATCCTTGTAACCGTGCACTTGAGGCCCATAATTATAAGAGCCTTTATTATAGATAATAAAATTTCCTTTTTTTGTTTTTTAATTTTTTTTCTATCGCGTTCACGATTTATTTATTTTTTATTTATTTTATTTACAAACTCAACAGATAACAAAATCCGATTACAGAGTAGGTAGGTAGAAATCTTACATTCTATATTAAAGACTATTCATTATTATATAAATGTAGTGTTAATATATGTTTCAACGTATTCTTATTTACATGAAAAATGTCACATTCTTGTCTCATCTCATTTACATATCTACACATAACATTGATGGGCGCATTCATACAGTAATTTGTTCGTTGTGGATCTAAATAAAAGGTAAGAGGATTTCTAGTTCTGTGCGCTGGCACATGGAACTTAAGTTTTGAAGTTAGAGTTATGTCATCTATGTCAATATGTAGTAATTTATGTAAAAACATCACAGAACTAAAAACTCTACGCTTTTCCAGGCTATATAAATTATATTTTTCTCTAAGTGCTGTCTTAGAAATATCAATATCATATATTACAGTTTCTTTAAAATACAGATACCTTAAAAATTTATTTTGAACTTTTTAATTGTATATTTATGATTTTCATACATAGGACTCCAAATTAATGCTGCATATTCCAACCCACTTCTTACATATGCTACATAGAGTTTTCTTAGACAATGTGTGTTTTTAAAATACCTACAATTTCTTACTATAAACCCGTACATTCTATAAGCCTTATCCGAAACATTTTGGATGGATGGAATACCAGCAACCGTTTTAAAAAATGTGCTCCTGAACTTGCACCTATTTTAACCAGGCTCTTTCGAATTTCTTATGACACGGGTATATTTCCAGACAGCTGGAGAGCTGCACGTGTCCAGCCTATTCCCAAGAAAGGATCTAAATCTCTTCCATCCAACTATAGACCCATTTCACTCCTTTCAATGCTTTGTAAAGTAATGGAGAAATCCATTAACTCGCAAATTCTTAGGTACTTAGAAAAACATAAAATTTTACACACAGGCAATACGGATTTCGTCACAAGAGATCTACAGCAGATCTTCTTTCCTTCGTTTCACACAACTGGAACAAGTCTCTTGAGTTTCTAGGTGAGTCCCAGATCGTTGCTCTTGATATATCTAAAGCTTTTGACCAAGTCTGGCATGACGCACTTCTTAATAAACTTCCCTCCTACGGTCTTCCAACTAAACTCTGCTCTTGGCTCTCCAGTTATCTTTCTAATCGACGTATATCAGTCATTGTTAATGGCCACTCTTCAAGCTTTCACGAAATTAATGCTGGAGTGCCTCAGGGTTCAGTACTAGCACCAACTTTGTTTCTTCTTCACATCAACGACCTTCTTTCTTCCACAACCAATCCCATTCATAGTTATGCTGACGATAGTACCCTTCACACCACTTTTCAGGTTCCCAAACCAATCTCTCAACCCGACTTGGAAAGCAAACGCAGAGCGATGCAGATATCTCTTTCACAGGATCTCAATTTGATATTGGATTGGGGCGCCAAAAATCTCGTTCAATTTAATGCATCCAAAACACAATCGTGTTCCTTGTCGCGAAAAAATCATCAAACACTCATCCTTTGCTTATGAGTGGCCAGGTTTTGCAGAGCGGGGACACATTTAACCTTGTGGGTATCACATTTGAGAATAACCTTAACTGGCATAAACACATTGTATCTATAGCCACCGCGGCTTCAGAAAAGCTTGGATTTCTTGTCCGAGCCAAAAAGTATTTTTCTCCTTCCAATTTATACACTTTGTATGTGTCCCAAATTCGACCCTCTCTGGAATAGTGTTCTCATGTCTGGGGAATGGCATCCCCTACAACTCTCAGCATTCTTGATGCCTTTCAAAGAAGGGCTGTTCGTCTTATTAATGATCCTTTACTTACTCAAAGACTTCCTTCTCTTGCTCATCGTCGAGCTGTGGGAGATCTATCGCTCTTCTATAGATACTTTTACGGCTTCTGCTCCGACGAATTGTCCAGTATAGTCCCTCCTCTTGCAGTTCCCAACAGAGAAACTCGTGGTGCCGCGCGTATGCATCCCCATACAGTTCAATTGGACAGGCCCCGAACTTCCCATTTCGTTCGTTCTTTTATCCCTAGAGTTTCTAGACTGTGGAAACTGCTGCCAGCGGAGGTCTTTCCTTCCCCCCAAATCTTCAAGTTTTTAAGTCCCGTGTTAACAAACTTCCTCTTACCCTGCTTAAGACACCCACGGTACGTTAGTATTTAGTCTTTCAGCTTTCGTGGATTGTCCAAAGATTAAAAAAAATAATAATATGGTTCTTAAACGTTAACTGTGCATCAAATGTAACACCTAGATCTCGCATTTCATCAACCTGAGCCAATACTGTGGTCATCCATTTTATATTGAAATTTTACTAAAGTTTTTTTACGTGTATAACTAACAGTACAACATTTGCTGACATTGAAATGTAATTTATTTTCCTTAGACCAAAGAAATATCCGGTTTAGATCTTGCTGGAGTAAAAGGCAGTCATTTTTATGTTTAATTTTTGAAAACAATTTCAAGTCGTCAGCAAACATCAGAACATTTACATTTTTTACAGTGTCCATTAAGCTAATAATAAATAAAACAAACAGTAAAGGCCCAAGATTCGAACCCTGTGGGACTCCTGAGGTAGCCAAGTAATGCTTTGAAGAGTAACCCTTTACTACAACTCTCTGTCTACACTTAGTTAAATATGATTTTATAAGAGCAACAAGATGTGGATGGAAACCAAACTCACGAGACATTTTATTTAATAGCACTGTATGCGATACTTGGTCAAAAGCCTTAGCAAAGTCCGTATAGACCACATCAACCTGTAATTTGTTGTGTAGTTGTTCTGATATATATTAAGTTATATTGCACAGATTGGTGACTGTAGACCTATCCCGAACAAAGCCGTGTTGAAAAATAGCTA
Source organism: Listronotus bonariensis (assembly GCA_014170235.1). Classification (NCBI taxonomy): domain Eukaryota; kingdom Metazoa; phylum Arthropoda; class Insecta; order Coleoptera; family Curculionidae; genus Listronotus; species Listronotus bonariensis. The sequence continues at coordinate 51,759 of JACEGR010002430.1, read as the reverse complement.
ATTTATTAGAGACTGAGTTAAACAAATATTTATCAATAATTGCTTCAAAAACTTTAGCGGGAGCAGAGAGTATTGATATTCCTCTATAATTACTAATATCAGATTTATTTCCTTTTTTAAAGACAGGACATATTCTAACTTCTTTCCATTTATTTGGAAAGGTACTGGTTTTTAAAGATAAATTAAAGAGGAACTTTAAAGGTTCAATCAAAAATCCTATCATCCCTTTAAGGATATATGATGGTACATTATCCGGTCCTATGGCCTTACTGACCTTCAGATCTCTGACCGCATCGCATACATCCACATAATTCACGTTAAGTGTCACACAATCATATGAACTATTATTTTCTACATTACAAAATATATTCGGTTCTGTCTGATATACAGACCTAAAATAAGACCCAAATGCATCAGCAATTGATTTTCCGCTAGAATATTCATTGTTACCCAAGAACATATTATTTGGTATTGAAACGGTACTCTTTTTATCTTTAAAGAACTGCCAAAACGACCTGGAATCATTACCAATGTCTTGCTCTATTTTTTCCAGGTACAGTCTGTATGCTACTTGTATATCATGTTTTAAACTTGTTCTAAGTTGAATAAATTCATTTTAAAAATTATTATTGCCTGATTTTCGATATTTTGCTCTAAGTTTTTCCTTCTTATTTAAGTTTTTTATTATATCTTTGTTAAACCAGACCGGATACCTTTTAGCCGGATGAGATTTTGGTACGCATATTTCGAATATATCATATATCTTATTATAAAAATAATCTACGGCTAAATCAACATTGGTGAATAGTTCCAAATCGTTCCATTCAATTCTTTGAAACATTTGATACATTACATCATAGTTCGCCTTTCTAAAATTAAACCTATCTATATTGTTTGTAATTAAGTCTTATTGTTTTCGCTCTTTTAACTTAGAACTAATCATTAGTGTTGGATGATGGGAATCCTCAATTACGAAACTAAATGTACTTTTGTTTACACTACACTCCATGCTTGTAATAACAAGATCCAAAATTTTGTTATTATTATTACATATTCTATTTATTTGCTTACAATCAAAATAACTAAGAAAATTTTGCAATGAGTCTATCAGATTGTCTTTCACTGTAACATTCATGTAATATTCATTAAGTCGAGGAATATTGAAATCACCAACCAAGATAAAGTTGCTATCAAATAAAAAATGTAGACTCTCCAAGAACGCAATAAAATCTTCCCGAATTAAAACAGAGCAACTTGGAGTAATATAAATAACAAACACATAAACAAAACTATAACTACTTGTAAATACCTTTACACATAAAACGTCAATGTCAGGCTCATTAAAATCCAAAGGTACCCTGCAACTTTTATAGGAGTTTTTCACGGCTAACAGTACACCACCACCTTTTTGAAAATCATTTCTATTTTTACTTCTATATTGAATAAAATTATCTGGTAACACTTCACTTTCATATACACTGTTAGAAAGCCAAGTTTCTGTCAGTGCTAATATGTCATACTCCTGTTCTGTCACACATACATTATTAAAAAATATTTGTGTCTTTGTATTTAGTCCCCGAACATTTTGATAGGCTATATTTAGTGTAGGATTTACGATACCTTCACATGAGTTTGACAAGTTTGATGAAGTACTTTTATCACGATTACTGACTTCTATTTTGTTTTGAATAAAAAATTATCACTGCTGTCATAATTAGTATGTTGTCGCACCCTATCAATCCTTTTTATATAGGCCGGACAAGTTGGATCTCTAGCTGAATGGTTTCGGTTGTTTAAACGAAGTTTCGTACAGTTTGGACAGTTCAAATTACCATCGTTACATTGTCGGCTATCATGAGCTTCTCCACACTTATGACAACATTCTTGCGCAGTACAGTACTTGGCAACATGACCAAAAGCAGAACACTTAAAGCACATCGTCACATTTGTGTATTCTTGAATAAATATGGGACAAAGATCGAAAGTGAGATTTTTATTCCTAAGTAGCCATTTAAAAATGTTTGGATTGGTCTGTAATATCCAGTTTTCTTTTAGTTTATTTCTGCATTCCCTTTTTGTGATAAATTTAATGTTTAATTTTACTGTATTTCCAAATGTATCAATTAGCCCTGAATTTTCTTCCACAAATTCATCAATAAATTTTTCTGGTGTTAATCCTTTAAGTATACCAGTGATCATCATCATCGGGTCATTATTTTGAAAGTCCTTAACTTCTAAATTTGTGTCTGCTAGATTTTCTTTTAACTTTACTTTTTGTGCTTCATTTTGACATTCAACTACAATACCGCCACTTGGTAGATGTCTAACGTTCTTAAATCCACCCTCTATATTTCCTTTAACATTCTTTTTTACATTTTGAAAGACAATTCTGGGATCATTCTGATCTTTCATTTTTATGACTGTCTCATATCTCGTACGTTGAGGCGGAGTAGTCTACTCGGGTGTTTTAATTCTCTTTTCGGGATTAGTAACAACTTTTACTTTATCACTATAAGAGGTTTCCTGGATTGGTGTATGTTTATTATTACTGTTTGATCTGATATCCTCATGTGACCAATTAATAACAGATGGTATACCCTGAGAAGCTCTTAAGCGTATGTTTTCCGTCTCGACCTGGCCAATTTTAAATGCTAATACTGTCACTTGTGTGTGGACAGCTAGCAGTGCAGATTGAACACATTTTTTGCGCCTCTTTGTCAAAGGCTGTTTGATCTTTGTGCGTTTTCGACGTCTGTTCCTGAATGATTTCAAGCGCTTGCATAATTTTGTTCAGTGTAATTTCTGAGGATTCTTTAAACAAATTATTGGATTCACTCGAATCATTCTTAGAAAACTCAGGTTCATAATTGACTTTGTCGCCAGATTTAATGTTTTTATCTGTTTTGTTTTTCTTTATGAATTTATTTTTTCCAATAGGCTTGGACTGGTATTGGATCTTTGTCTTTTGTTTGAATTAAATATATTATCTGTTGTACGATCAGTTTTGTGTGAATCTGGAGTTCTTTTTACAACATTACGTGGTTTAAAGATTGCCTCATCATCTCGTTGTCGTTAAAAATAGCGTCTGGCGTGCTAAAACTCTCGTTTAAATTGTTGGGCGTCTTTACTGTTTTTTAGGTGTCTCTTTGTTATTTTGTTTTTGTATTCTAGGGTTTTTATCTGCATACGTCTTCAATAAAAGTGTTGTTTTCCTACCTTGATATTGTGTAAATTCATTATCTTTTGTAATTTTTCGGAATGTTTCATCACCATCACTATCTTCATCCATTGGGCTAACTAATTATCAACTTTTTGCAAAAAAAACGAAACTGTAATAACTTAAAATATCGTTATAATTGCAGAGCGTTTATTTACATGCGTACCATTTACTATTACTACATTTGATTTGGTATTATGTCAAAATACCCCTAGTTACCGAGTTTTAATAAAAATTCAAAATATATCAACATAAATTTAAAATATTTATTTCACTTTGGCACCTTGTATCTTCCCCATTTTTAACTTTTGGATATAGGTATGGTTGATTAAATCCTTATATTTTGGCATGAGGAATCTATACTTTTTCTGTGTACCATTAATTAGCGGACACCCTGTATATATGCAAGACTCAAGAACCGCCCTACAACTATTGAGTAGGGTAACAATTGAGTCTAAGCTAGTTAAAGACTGTATGGAGACTCTCAATACATTAGCAGAGTCCAATAACGGTCAATCTGGTATGGGTACCAGGACAGACTGGTATCAAAGGAAACGAGGCAGCGGATAGACTGGCGGTAGCGGGTAGCAATAACCCAAACCTGACAGTACCCTGCCCCCTGGGCAAGCGGTGGAGTCCTTAAACGATGGGCCAAAGATTGGACCAAGAAAAAGTTTCAGGAACTATGGTTATCGGAAACAAATATAATGCATACCAGGGCAATGTTTAAAGGTCCCTGAGGACTATTACAGGCCTGGTGCCTGGACACTGATATACTAAAAAGCACTTAGCAAGATTGGGACTGGTAGCAGATAACATCTGTAGGTGGTGCGGAAATGGGGATGAAACCCCTTCTTACGTGATTATGGAATGTTGGACTCTCGAGGGTCCACGAGAGGACATATTTGGAACTTACAAAATTGAATCCGAATCACTAACCTTCCGGGACTAGACCTAGGGTTGGCACATTGGCACATAGCATCGACCTGGACAAAGTACCGACACTCTAAAAGATATCCCCCTATAAATGAGATCTGCGTACAATGGCCAGCGCGGCAAATATCTTAGGAAAAAAATAAGGCATTTTTTTAATAAATCCCAAAGCCTATTAAAAAATACGATACTGACTGTAACAACCGCAAGCAAATTATTATGTAAAATGTCAAATTGCACGAGGGTTAAAAAAGTTTCGGACGAGGGCGCTTAACTTTAATTGCCTATAATCTGAAATGGCTTACATGTACTGGATGATCCTTCGATAAGAAGTTGAACTGTTTTTAAAAGGTGACCGTAAATATCATCATCTACAATTTCTAATAGATCTGCAAAAAGTTCAGGTAGTGTGCTATTTTGCGCTTTTTCTTTTCTTAGTGATAATGAAAGGATATTTTTTTACTAGGATAATCCACAGTAAGCAACTTGTTTATTGTATCTAATAATATTATTTGCAGCTCCTTATCCGTTATCCATATAGTCATATAACCTAAAAAATAAATATTAAAAAACATAGGCTAGCTAACTTAGCACTTGATTGAAATTATTTTAATCCAATAAAATAAAATCTTAACAAGACGCCAGACGGGAACTGGGCCAATGGTTACGTCTCAAAAATGTGGTAAATAGTTTACCAAAAATGTGGTATACAGTTTACCTAAAAACTTACTGACAAACTTGTCATATTTTATTGGATTAAAATTAAAAAATTGTAAGTAACTAAATATTAAATATTTCATTATTTTATTTCTTTTAAAGTAATCATAACTTTTATTATATTGTGTAAGAGCAGAATAGTTCTTCATAATGTTTAAAAGTTTTAATTTTTTAAAATGTTAAATAAACTTTTTATTTTATTCTGGAGAAAAGCCAAATAATATTTTGTTTAAATTTAATCTCTCAAAATAAAATGCGTTCTTCCTTTAAATCGATTTGTTTTAGAGACTAAAATAATTAGTACACAATTTATACTTATTTTTTTGTTATGTATATCTATTTTAGGGTATGTTTCGAATATAACGAATTACTGTTAAAAATGTTAACTGTTAATAAACATTAAACAAGGTAAGACATGTGTGTTGAACAAAGATACAGTGTATTAAATTACAAGTGTCGAGACTAACTCATTTCACACGAGTAGTAATATTGTTGCACGAAGCGTCAGCCGACTGCGACAAACCCACGAGTGTAAGAAAGTCATTTTCACACAAGTAATGTACAGGGTTTTCATTTATATTTTGCCACCCACTTTTAACTATAACCAAGAAGGATGGAAAAAACGTCCTGTGTAAATGTTTCATACTTTTTTATTTATTATCTTTTGAGCATAAAAAACAAATGAACATCAAAAAGTCAAGAACAATGAGGTAAACTTTTTTAAAATGGAACACCCTGTATATTATATCACTATTAAAAAGTCTTTTAAACAGCTTTGCAAAAATACCACATTTGATATATCTATCTTTCAGGGGTGGTCATATCAACTTTTCAAGGGGGCCACAGGCCGAGGAAAAATGCCTAAGGTGGCTGAAATAAAAATAACATTTTGAGGAAAGTGGAAAAAAAATAAAAAAGGTCCTCACCTTTTTTATTGTTTTCCTTTATTTATAAAAGACTTGATCCATCTTTTTTCCCTCCTTCCCACATATTTTTGAAAAGCAAAAAATAATAAAAAAAAGGTCTCCACTTTTCAATTGCATACTCGGCCCGGGAGAAGGGGGCACCTCATCATTAAATGCCTATATTTGCCATTAGGTATGTATAAAATATTTGGTTACAAAGGATGTGGCTATATTTAATAGTTTTTGGAATAATATATAATATATGACAAGATCAGTCATAGACTCTTGGCAGAGAGACTTGCTGAGGTCGGTGTCAGCGCAGGACTTATTCAGTGGGTTTGGTCCTATATCTGTCATCTCAAACAGGTTGTTACAGTGAATGGATTCCACTCCGACCCCTTTATAGCCACCTCAGGTGTCCCACAAGGTAGTCACCTGGGACCTCTCTTTTTATTATTTATATTAATAATATAAAGAACTGTTTCCTCAACTCCAAATTCCTTCTGTACGCCGACGATCTAAAGATATTTCGTCAAATTACTGTAATTGAGGACTGCTACAGGCTTCAAGAGGACCTAGATAGACTTTTTACGTACTGTGAAAATAATAGCCTTTTTCTAAACTTAAAAAAATGTCAATCGATAACGTTTTCCAAAAAGACAAATCTAATAAATTATAATTATTCCATCAACAATCACGAATTGGAAAGTGTCAATAATATTAGAGACCTAGGTGTCATACTAGATCACCAGTGGTCTGTTGAAAATATAATTTTTAGAACAAGTTGTTTTATATTGTTGTGTTAAAAAGTACCAGTTTTTTTGATAGTTAAAACATTGTCAAATAAAAAGTCAAATAAAAAGACGTTTTAATTTTGATTTAAACAATTTAATAGTTTTGAAAACGAGGTACACTAGTGAAGATAGTATAGAATAGTATTGGAAATCCACTAGTGTATCCCACAATCAAATATATAACATTTGGTCCTAATTGGAGAATCAAGACTATGGAAATACAGTCCAAATCGAGTGAAAAGGCTGATATGGATGAGCATAGTAAAAGGTCTATTGAGGATAGCATGGGCAATCTGAGTGAATTTTTGGGATTTAAAAAGGATAATAAAGAAAATAGTATAAAAAAGTAGTTTCAAAGTCGAAGGAAAACACCAGTTCAGGTAGGACTAATACTACTAAACTGTCAGAAAGAAAGGCATTACAAATTAAACTAGATACTATGAAAAAAATCGCCGAACTTGAAGAACAAAAATTTAAAAGAGAAAAAGAAATTTTAGAAATGGAAATGAAACTTCAGATTAGTGAAATAAGTTCTTCCAAAGATTTAAATGAGGTAAATAATGATAAACTGAGTGAGAATGAGTACACAAATGAAAGTAATATGGAAAACGTTAGAAAATGGTTACATGAAAATAACTTACCAACGGCACATGTAGAACAGGAAAGTACTATTACAAATTCGTTTAATTTAGAGGAAAAATTAGAAAAAATATTATTAAGACAAACAATAGACAAAGAACTACCAATTTTCACAGGTAATGCTAAGGAATGGCCACATTTTTATAATCAATTTACATATACAACAAATGTATTAAAACTATCAGATGAAGAAAATATTTGTAGGGTACGAAAATGTTTGATGGGTGATGCGAAGAGAAGTGTTCAGGGATTGTTAATTTCTGGAGCAGCAAAAGTAAGTGATATTATTCAACTTTTAGAGAATAGATTTGGAAGACCTGATTTAATTGTTAAAAATATGATTTATGAGGCTAAAAATTTGCAAAATATAAGAAATAATGATTTTTCGGGTTTAACAAATTTTGCTGAAATAATTTCAAATTTAGTACTTACTTTAGAATCTTTAAACATGGATAATTACTTAACATGTCCACAGCTTTTAGAAGAATTTGTTCAAAAACTACCATTTAACATGCAGTTTTCTTGGGGAAGGATAGTTTCTAAGAAAAAGGTGATGTATCAATGAAAACATTTAAAGAGTGGATATGGGAGGAATCTATAGCTGCAAGTTATGTTACTAGTAAGCCTCAGACCTTTTTTAGACAAGAAAAAGATAAAAGAAGTTTTTGTATATCAGAAAAACAAAAAAAATGTTATGTCTGTATTTTGTGTCAAGATAAACATAATTTAGATAAATGTAAAAAATTTATAGATAAAACTTTAGAAGAGAAATGGAATTTTGTTAAGGGAAAAATATATGCTTTTCTTGTCTAAAATGTTCTCATAAAATCAATGAATGTAGAAAGAAGAAGCCATGCAACAAAGAAAACTGTGAAAAAATGCACCATCCTTTACTACATAAGGAAAAACAGAATTTTAGAAAATGTTCTACGGAGACTAGCAATGTTCTGAATAATGCTGATATTTTCTCTGAGAAACAGAATATAACCCAAAGTAATGATATAGTAGCACATACAAGTAAAGACAAAACGGATGTTTTGTTAAAAATTTTACCAGTCATTATAAAAACAGAAAACACTGAAGTTGAGATATATGCCTTATTTGATGAAGGATCAACAATATCCTTATTAGACGAGAATTTGGCAAATAGTTTAAATTTAAGAGGAATAGAAACTGAACTTGGTTTAAAATGGATGGAGAACACTTGTAGGAAACAAGTTTCTAGAAAAGTTAGCTTTGAGATAAAAGGTTTATATGAAGACGTTTATTATGAAATGGATGCTTTTACAATAAAAGAAATGGATTTGCCAGTCCAAAGCATAGATGCAAGAAAAATGAAAACAAAATGGACTCACTTGTCTGAAGTTAATTTTCAAGATATAAGAGAAGTGCAGCCGCAATTATTGATAGGACAGAATTACTGGTATTTAATTGCTTGCCGAAAAATTATAGAAGGTCCAAAACATGCACCGGTTTTATCTTATACTAAACTTGGTTGGGTTGTCCATGGAAATAACGGTTTTTCTAAGAGAACAATTGAGAGTAATATTTTACATGTTACAAATCGCAATAGTGACGATGAAAATTTACATAATGTGGTAAAGGAATTCTTTGAAGCGGAATCCTATGCTACGAAATTACATTATAAAGAGGAAAATGATGAAGATAAATGTGCTTTACAGATCATTCAGAAAATAACACATAAAAAAGAAGGTAAATGGGAGACAGGATTATTATGGAAAAATGAAGAAAAATTAACAGAAAGTAAGTCGATTGCACTCCAAAGATTTAATTTTATAGAAAGAAAAATGAGAAAAGATCCTACATTTGCTAAAAATTATAAACAAAAGGTGACTGAATATGTAGAAAAGGGATACGCTAGGAAATTAAATCAACAAGAGCTTGAAGAACCTTTTGACAGGGCATGGTACTTACCACATTTTGGAGTTACAAACGAAAACAAACCTGGAAAAATTCGTTTTGTCTTCGATGCAGCATCTAAAGCAAATGGAAAAAGTTTAAATGATTATCTGTTAAAAGGTCCGGACTTATATAATTCCTTAGTAGGTATCATTTGGAAATTTAGGGAGCAACGGATTGCCTTTTCAGCAGATATAAGAGAGATGTTCCACCAAATTTTGATTAGAAAAGAAGATCAACAAGCTCAACGATTTTTCTGGAGATTTTCTGAACAAGAAGATTTAGACACTTATGTAATGAATGTTATGATTTTTGGAGCAGTATCATCACCATTTGTGGCACAATACATAAAAAATTTAAATGCTTTAGAGCACAAAGAAGCATATCCAGAGGCAGTGAATGCTATTGTACATAGACATTATATGGATGATTATCTGGATAGTGTTTCGACCACTGAAGAAGCTATATCTCTGATAAAACAAGTTATCAAAATTCATAAGAAAGGGGGTTTGAATTAAGAGGATGGGTATGTAATAGCGAAATAGTATTTAAAGAAATTCCAGAAAATTTAAGATCTTCAGAGAAAATTTTTGAAAAAGATTCTGGTGAACGTATATTAGGGCTAAAATGGAAACCCAAAGAAGATGTTTTAACTTTTCCATTAAGTATGCATAAAGTAAATCCAAAAGTATTGAATGGTGAAAAGCCGACAAAAAGAGAAATGTTAAAAGTCATCATGTCAGTATTTGATCCTCTTGGCCTTTTAGGACATTTTTTGGTAAAAGCTAAAATTCTAATGCAAAACGTTTGGCGTAGTGGAATACAGTGGGACACAAAAATATCAGAAATACAAAATAAGAAATGGCAAAATTGGTTAAAGGGCTTTAAGAATGTACAAAATTTGCAAATTAGGAGATGCTACAATTTAAATTATTGTCCATCACAAAACATCCAACTTCATATTTTTTGTGATGCAAGTCAGCAGGCCATTTGTGCTGTAGCATACTTTCGATTTGAATCAAAAGAAAATGTTCAAGTGTCATTAATTATGTCAAGAAATCAAGTAGCTCCCATCAAGAAGAGTACCATTCCAAGATTAGAACTACAAGCGGCGGTTTTGGCAAGTCATTTAGCAGAAACAATTGAAAAAGAACATTCTTTAAAAATAAACTCTACAATATTTTGGACAGACTCTATGACAGTTTTACATTGGATACGATCGATAAATAATACATATCGATCTTTTGTTTCCCACAGAATTACAGAAATCAAGAAAATTACCCATATATCACAGTGGAGATGGGTTCCCTCAAAATTAAATGTAGCTGATGAAGGTACCAGAGACGATAAGGAAACAAATTTAAGTAGTGATACTCAATGGTTTCAGGGACCATCGTTTTTGTATTTATCACCTTATTATTGGCCTACAGAAAGTACTGTGGACAGTGTGCAAAATGGAACCGAAGAAATAATAAACAATATTAATGTAAATACAAAAGATTTAACATATCTACCCAACATATCAAGATTTTCAGATTTGAGGAAGCTACTTATGTCGACTTCATATGTTATGAAATTTATTCATATATTGCAGAAAAAGAAAAATAAAAATCATTCGATAACCTGTGAAGATATAAAATCTGCAGAAAGATTGTGGTGCCTATATATACAAAAACTTTATTTTTATGAAGAATATAAACTTTTAATGGAAGGTAAAGACATACCCAGAAATAGTAACATTTTTAAATTGTCGCCTTGTATATATAATGGTCTGATTTGTGTAAGGGGAAGATTAGACAACTCACCAGATTTAGACATGGAAACAAAAAGGCCTATTATCCTTAAAAACAAACATATGTTTACCAAATTACTCATAATGGATTATCACAAAAAAATGGACATGCCTCAACTCAATTTATTTTAAATGAAATTCGACAAAGATTTTGGATTTTACATGCTAGAAAAACCATAAATACAGTAGTAAATAGTTGTAATTTTTGTAAAATTAGAAAAGCTAAGCCGATACCACCTGAAATGGGACAATTACCGATAGAAAGAATTCAGAAACCACAAAGACCATTTTTATTTGTAGGATTAGATTTTTTGGACCCATGGAAGTTGTAGTAGGGAGAAGACGAGAAAAAAATATGGAGCACTTTTTACTTGTCTTTCCATCAGAGCAGTTCATATAGAAATATGCGATACTCTAAATACAGATTCGGCTATTCTTGCAATAAGGAGATTTATTTCTAGAAGAGGACAACCAAAGTGCATATGGAGCGACAATGGTACAAATTTCAGGTCTGCAAATAAAGAATTACGTAATGCATTAAAAGAAATTAACAATGAAGAAATTGGAAAAAGTGTCAAGCCGAAGAAATAGAATGGAAATTTATTCCTCCAGCTAGTCCCCATATGGGTGGAGTTTGGGAGCGAATGGTAAGGACAGTAAAACAAACTATAAAAACCATATTAAAAGACCAACATCCAAAATTAGAAGTTTTACAAACAGTATTATTGGAAGCAGAACATATTGTTAATAGTAGACCTCTTACTTATGTCTCATCCAGCATCAGTGAAATGGAGAGTTTAACTCCTAACCATTTCCTAATTGGAACTTCAAGTATAGCTAAGGCTCCTGGAATATTTGAAGAAAAATTAGATCTTAGAAAACAATGGAGATACAGTCAGCAAATGGCTGACCGATTTTGGCATAGATGGGTTAGGGAATATTTGCCTACCTTAATAACAAGATCCAAATGGTTACAACAATCAAGAAATATAGTCGTGGGTGATATGGTTGTATTAATGGACAATCAGTTACCTAGAAACAGTTGGCCCTTGGGACGAGTCACAGCAGTCTATCCGGGTAAAGATGGAAAAGTGCGAACTATAGATGTCAGAACGAAAACAGGAACTTATAGAAGACCAGTAGTGAAAATATGTCCGATAGACCTAATGGAGATGACCAGCCATGAATAATTTTTAAGATACTTTCAAGGGGGAAGAAATGTTGAAAATATAATTTTTAGAACAAGTTGTTTTATATTGTTGTGTTAAAAAGTACCAGTTTTTTGATAGTTAAAACATTGTCAAATAAAAAGTCAAATTAAAAGACGTTTTAATTTTGATTTTAACAATTTAATAGTTTTGAAAACGGGGTACACTAGTGAAGATAGTATAGAATAGTATTGGAAATCCACTAGTGTATCCCACCATCAAATATATAACAGGTCTTTCAGACCTCATTTTGAAAAAATAGTGGCTGAGGCAAGTAAAATGTTGGGATTCATAAACAGAACATGTAAGGAGTTTAAAAGCCCAAGTACGTTTTTGACCCTGTATTACTCCTATGTGTGTAGTAAGTTGTCTTTTGCATCGGTTATATGGAGCCCACATTACAATGTACACTCTAAAAGAATTGAGTCAATTCAAAATAAATTTATAAAAATGTTGGCTTTTAAACTAAAAAAACCAACCGAAGATGTTAAGAAAGAATTTAAAATTATTTCGTTGGCCCATAAAAGAATTATTTCAGACATATGTTTTATTTTTAAATTAATTAACCATACTGTAGATTCCCCCTTCCTTCTGTCTGGTCCCCACTTCAAAGTCCCTGGGAGAGATTTGAGGCACTGTGACCAATTTAATATACCTTTCTGTAGGACAGATATTGGACGAAACACACCACTAATAAGAATGCAGTATGAATTTAACTCTTACTGTAAAAATATTGTGACGTGTACATTTTGAAATTACATAAATAGGGTCACTTTACGTCACTGGGACTATGTACCATATGGAACTATCTATTGGGACAATGAGACCGGTGGACCATCACAACTAACTTTGCATTAAAAACCAACTTAACTTATTGAACTAATTAAATTTAGTACGGGCATATCCCTAGGGATAGCCCGTACGGGGCTTAACTCAAACTTTAACTCTTTACTTGACTTTACTAACTCTTTCTTATCTAATAAACAATCAATCCCCGTCTTAAAATTTTGTTCTCTTTAAATATTAAATTTTTCAGTATTTGTTTTGCATTTCTAGGCTACTCGCTTGTTTAATGTTTTTGTTTTATTATTATAAGAGTAACCTAGAAAATTGTTTGATTCATACTTTTTAAACCTTGACACTTCACGTATTGTTTTATGTACCAAATTTCCCAATGTTAAGTAACCCAATTATATTTAAATTTCCCAAAAATGTATATTTTTAAAATTCCCAAAATGTATACTTTTTTATACTAGGTGTTCACATATGCCCCTTCCCTGAAAGCGTTGGACCCACAACGCTATTAGAAATCAGACAGATTTACTTTAAACCTTTAAAAAATTGGTCCAGTGACGTAAAAATAGGCCCTATATAGTAGTATTTCAAAATGTCAACGTCACATATGGTGGAGGCGCCCCCGTTCCCAGTGACCTTTGTGAAACGTCGGTTATGGTAAGCTGTGCCCGCCCCAGTTCCAGTGCCCTTTGTAAAGCGATAGGAAAAGTCGCTTATGGTACGCCCTTCCTACCCCTCAGTGTATTTGTGGAAGAAAATGCCATATATATGGTAAAGGCGTCCCGTTCCCCGGAGAAGAAATGTGTGTGAAGTGACGAAGATGGGGAAAAAATATGTTGCGTAGCGTAGCTGCAAGGAGGTAGCAGCGTAGCTACAAGAAAAGGAAGATAAGGTATATCTTCAGTTTTGAAATATGGCTAAATGGTGTTAGCCAGAGTTGATAAAGAAGAATATGGAAATATATTTATTTGCGTCGAAGTTGTATGGTACGTCGTGAAGACGAAGTTCAGAAGCAGCATGAGACTGCATTAGCACTGGAAGCCGCAGCTCTAGTATGGGGAAGAGCTCCGAAGTATGGTCTTGAAATGTGGGGTACAAGACAGTTAAGCGGCCCTGAGAAAGCTCAGGATATGGGGAAATTGGCATGAAGTTGCAGTAACCTGATGTGGAAGAAGAAAATGGGAATGAAAGGCAGACAATGGTACGTGGAGAAGTACGGGACAAATGGCCAATGGAACGCACCATCAAGGACATGGACAGGCAGGCAAGGTGGACGCAATTTTTTTATAAAGGCTAGTATAAGAAGAATGTGGAATATTAGGTTAATTTCTAAGTATAAATATAAAAAAAAATATTTTCTTTTTATGTAAGAGATATTTTTTTTTGTTTTTAAACCATCCAATAAATTTAAAAAGAGCAAAAGATAAAATAGAAAAAATCACCTAATTAATAGTACATGTAAAACATAGTTAATTATTTTCTTTCCCACTGGTATATTAAATAAATCATTGAATTATCTTTTTAATGGTTCAACGTTTTGCTGACGAGACAAGGCCAAGTTCACTTTTATTGTTACAGGACAGGTCAGTTTTAAATAACACAAACTTTTTTTTCTTATTTAGCTGTTTGTGTAGTACATAAATATCTAGTAAACTTAAAGATTAATAAAAAAATTACAATTTATGAGTAACAATAATTAGGTCATTTTTTGTCTAAAAATAATCTTACCGTTAAAACTATATTTATTTAAAGTACCTACTTAAAGAAAAGCTTAAAAAAGGTTTTTAACAATTAAGTTAAAATCTTATTTGAACTAATTATTTCAGCAAAAACATCTCTAGAACTTTTTAAATAATTATTTTAGATAATTTATCCGGAAGAATTTTTAAAATTTCAAAAAAAAAGAGTCATAATGTTAAATATAACTTAAATAAATTATTTTTTAGAAAACAAAAACTATTTTTACATTTTTCGTGCATTTTTTTGAAAAAATAATAATTGACAAAAACAAAAATTTAATAAAACATTAAGATTATTTACAATAAATATAATTTATATAATAAGTAACATAATGTTAGGTTTTAAATATTTGTAAGCTATATGGAACTATCGTTTTTCGATAATATTGCTAATTTTTTTAGGGTTTAAAGTAAATTTGGCTCATTGCTAATAGCGTTGTGGGTCCAACGCTTTCAGGGAAGGGGCATATGTGAACACCTAGTATAAAAAAAGTATACATTTTGGGAATTTTAAAAATATACATTTTTGGGAAATTTAAATATAATTGGGTTACTTAACATTGGGAAATTTGGTACATAAAACAATACGTGAAGTGTCAAGGTTTAAAAAGTATGAATCAAACAATTTTCTAGGTTACTCTTATAATAATAAAACAAAAACATTAAACAAGCGAGTAGCCTAGAAATGCAAAACAAATACTGAAAAATTTAATATTTAAAGAGAACAAAATTTTAAGACGGGGATTGATTGTTTATTAGATAAGAAAGAGTTAGTAAAGTCAAGTAAAGAGTTAAAGTTTGAGTTAAGCCCCGTACGGGCTATCCCTAGGGATATGCCCGTACTAAATTTAATTAGTTCAATAAGTTAAGTTGGTTTTTAATGCAAAGTTAGTGTTGATGGTCCACCGGTCTCATGGTCCCAAGAAGATAGTTCCATATGGTACATTTTGCCCCAGTGACGTCAAGTAGTATTTCAAAATTATACACGTCACAATATAAATATCTTTTCAATAACCCTTAATGCATTCAAAAACATATAAAATCATACTTCTTAAATTTTTAAACTGTTAATAAGCATTACCAACTAAATTTAATATTATTTAATAAATAACATCTCTTAGTTCATATAATGAAAAAAACCTAGAATAATTGTACAAATTGTAAATGGACTGAACACTACTTTAATTATTTACTTTAATTATTAGTTTTATTTTCTTTTGTAAACCTGTTTTAAGAACCACTGTATATAGTGGATACTTTATTGGAATTCTAATTCTGTTGTATCCTGAATTTGTGAATAAATAAATAAATAAATAAATATAACTTCCATTAAACCTACCTACGGCCGGCACTAAGCCGAGACTGGCCATATTTCCGAAACTATTAGAGATAGATCCATCAAATGTAGTATATTTATAAAGCTTTTTAAAAGACTATTTTAATGGTGACATTATATAAAGGGTGTTCCATTTAAGAAAAGTATAACTCTTTATTTTTTATGTGATTCTGATGTTCAATTGTTTCTTTTTATGCTCAAAAGATATGAAAAATATGAAACTTTTATAAAGGACGTTTTTTTCTATTCTTCTTGGTTAAAGTTGAAAGTGGTCACTCTCAAATTGTCAGAATAGTAGAATATACACTTTTTAGCGTGTATCCTTGACGGGCGGCCTTATATACGGGTTTCATATTTGGTGGAGGTACTTAACCGCGTACAAGGTATCCTCCTGTATATTAATCTGCCGCGCTGTAGTAAATTCCGAAATCCCCCTCTTAAGCCCCCTACTTTACTAAATATAAACAAACAAAAATAATATATATAATAATTTCGTGTTTGACGGTAATTATTTATTTTTTAAATATTTTATTTTTGCCATTTCTTCGTCAGAATATCCCATATTGTAGAAAAAGTAAAAAAACACGCGTTCAAAGCCAGTCAAAAAGGACATATTTAGAGAAACAAATGAAACCAAAGCCGCCCATGTTAAATTGTCTATGAATCAGAGCGACTGACTTTTTGAGTTATTGTCTGCGATAACTGGTGGTCCAAACATAGACAAAGTATATATTTTTGAAAACAGGAAAATATACCCTTTCCAATGAACTTAAAATATACGTGGTGTTCCATTTAAAATAACAAAGTCGATGCTTATTTGTTTACTTTGCGATTGTTATTTGTTTATTTTTTTAGCAAATCATGGCGGTTTCTATAAACCCCAAAACTTTTGTATTTAAAATATTTTTCTATCTTAAACAATAAAGCGTGTAGACAAGGGGCGGTCGTAGGGGGGCCATGGCCCCCCTTTAATGCCTCATCCTTTTTTGATACATATGTAATGGCAAATATGGGCATTTTGGGCATTTAATGATGATATGGCCCCCCTCAGGGCTGGTCCGGGGGTGACGGTGATCATGGAATTGAAAAGTGAGAAGTAAGTACTTTTTTTCTTTTTGCTTTTCAAATGCGTGGGAGTTTTTGTTTTGTAATTTTATAAAGAACAAGAATAAAAGTAGGTGAGGGGACCCTTTTTTCGCTCTTCAAAACATTTTTTTTTTGTAGATTCTCTCATTCTCAAGATTTTTGTTTTTTGGCACCTCACACACTTTTTCTCGCCTATGGCCCCCCTCAAAAAGTCGATATGACCGCCCCTGGTGTAGGCCCCGTTCAAAATATAGCCGAACACCCTGTACAGCAAAAACATAGGCATATTTAGAGTCCCCGCTCTAAAAAACCTTATAATAACAATGTTTGTAAAAAAGTCTAATAATAAATAAAATATTTAAAAATGACTAAAATAAAATAGAAACTTTAACACCCTTTATCTCGCAAACGATCTGTCTATAACGTAGAATAATTGCTTTTAAGCCTCTCTCTGGTCATTTGGCAATTTTATTATAGAGTTTTATAATATTTTAAGATGTAAAGTACAATTTAGCTGAGAAGCTAGAGGCGTCATAGAAATAAAGACGGCAATCAACTATTTCTTTCTAATCGCGCCGTTGAGTGTGCGAGCAACAAAAAGGGGAGTAATTTGAAAGTGAGATAGAACTGCTGACCGCGTAGCTTCTTCTCCGCGGAATCACATTCTACTTACTTACAAGAAGTTAAGTTTTTTTACTTTCTTGTAAGGTATATAAAACTTTCAGATTGTCAACATCTTGGGAATAAATGACTTAAATCTTAAAAGGGCCTTGCAAAATTAAAAAAAAGTTTAAGAATTTATATTTCTTTATTCTAATATTAATATTTCTTTCAGGCTAAACTATACATGTCGTGCAACTTTAAAGGATTCACAGGAAATGTTGGCCAATGCATGGAAAGGTAACGGTCCAAAGCAATACCAAAGACTTATGCCTCATCTTATCCGGAATGTTTACATGCAGGCATTCTTTGTCTACTCTCTACCTGCTCGTATTCGACACGTTAAAAATTACTTTAAACGTATCAAGTTTGTATGACGTATACAGGGTTATTTTTCAGTTGGAGAGAGAGAGAGAGAGAGAGAGAGAGAATTTGTGAATTATATGAGGCGCGTCGGTATCTGAGACCATTTGGCGCCTTCAAATATGTTTATTTTAGAATTTTGGATTTACATTTTTTCGTAAAGTTGGATTTCTTTAAAAAATAATGATGTTCCGAATTTTCTGTGTAGAAGGAGTAAGTGCAGATTTTAAATTTGTTATCGCCAATATTGTATTTTATTCGTCGTGGCTTTAATCTGTCGCAGGTTATAAAGATGTGTTTGATGGTAAGTGTTTGGTTACATTGGTTACATGTTGGAGGGTCCTCTGATCGCAGTAGATAGGAATGGGTGAGCCGGAAGTTGCTCTCTTCTGTTTAGTCCAGTGGATATAAGTTTAGAAGGTAAGGTGTTTATTATTTCCTGGAGTTTATTATTGTTTTCTAATTTGTCCCATTCATGTTGTTTTATGTTTTGGATTGTGGTGGTTATAAGTGGGAGGAGATCTCTGGGATCGAGTGTGTTGCCGCATATATTTAGTGGGGCAAATTGGCTGATTTTGATAGATGGTCGGCCTTTTCGTTGCCTTGAATTCCGACGTGACCAGGACACCATATGACGGTTATGATTTTACCTCTTATATTGCATCGGACAAGTAAATTGTGGATTTCTGTTGTAATTTGATGTTCAGGGTAAAATTTGGATATTGCTTATATCGAGCTTTTAGAATCGGAGGCTATTAGCCATTTTGATAACGGACTTTAAAGGATTTCTGAAAGGGATTCTTTTATAGCTGTTAATTCTGCAGTGAATATGCTACATTAGGGATTTAGTTTATAGCGGTTAAAAAGGAATGTTGAGTAGTAGGCTAATCCAGTTGATTATTTAGTTTTAGATCCATCAGTGTACACAATATTGTAATCACTGAGATTTGATTGAGTAAAGTCAGAAAAGCTTTTTGATAAAAATGATGGGCTTGTTATTTGTTTGTTGTAGACACTGAGATTATGGTATATTTTAGGTTAGGGAATGGTCCAGGGAGGAAAGTTATAGGTGGGAGGGGAATAAAAGGGGGGCGGAAGGGAAATAAGGTTGTTTGTGTGTGAAAAATTAAGAAAAGGTATATTAGGACAATAGGTGTTTATAGTGTTGTTGAATTGGTTCAATGATACTCCTGGATAAGGTTTGCATCATAGTTTTGTCGCGTATTTACGTAACAGAGATTATCTTCTAATATGTAGGGGATCTATGCAGGAAAGACAAGTTAGGCTATCAACTGGGCTAGTTCTAAAGGAACCCAGGAACAGTCTCAGACTTTGGTTTTGGATTGGGTCGAGGACTTTTTGTACGATTCTCTGGCCGAATTTTAGACAATGCTGCCGTAGTCGATTTTGGATCGAATAATAGATTTATAGATTGCAATGAGAGATGCAGTATGTGAACCCAAGGAAGAGTTAGAAAGGACCTTAACGAAGGATATGTCTTTAAGACATTTTGCTTTTAAGTTATTAAGTGTTCTTTCCAATTTAGTGTTTGATCGAAGATTATGTCCAGAAATCTAGTGCTATTTTTTAAAGGAATTTGGGTGTTGTTAAGGGATAGATAATTCATTCTGGAGAAATTTCTTTTTTGCAGAAATGCACTGTTGTAGATTTGCTGGGCGAAAATTGAAACCCATAATTTGAGCTCCATTTTCAGATCAGAGTTCGATCAGGCAGTTTTGTATTTTTCTTTCACATACTCTAGGGCTAGGAGAGGAGTAATATATAACAAGGTCGTCTGCAGAGGCGGTAATAGATATTTTAAGGGATATATTTTTGTATATTGTTAATTGCTATTAAGAAAAACGTTGAACTCAGAACTGATCCTTGAAGAATACCATTGGGAAGGGAAAAGGTAGAAGAGAGAGAGTTGCCTATCCCAACTTAAAATGTTCTATCAGCTAAAAACTTTTTAATAAATATGGGGAGATTTTCCCTTATGTTCCATTCATGTAGTGTCTTTAGTATACCTTTTTTTCCAGCAGATATCAAAGGCGTGCGTAAGATCTAGAAATGAAGCAAGTAGGTGGTTTTTGTGGTAAGTTTTCTTGGATGTCAACACACATGCCTACTAGGTGATCAATAGTAAAGAAATCTTTTAAAAATCCTATTTGGTTGGGGTCGAGTAGTTTATTTTTGCCAAGAAACCATTTAAGTCTAAAATTGACCATTCTTTCCATTATTTTGCATAAGTAGTTAGTTACTTATATGGGACGGTAAGTTTCTACTGATGAATTAGGTTTACATGGTTTTAATATCGGGATTAGAAGTGAGTGTCTCCAAGAAGAGGGAAAGCATTGAGAGCTCCAAATAGTGTTGTAAATTTGTAACAAAAATAAGAAACCTTGTTCTGGTAGGTTAGTAATTAGAGGGGTAAGAATTTGGTCTGGACCTGGTGCGCTAACTTTTACAGCAAAAAATGTAATGTGAAGAATCAAAGAAGTGTATTAAATTTTGTTGAAATATCTGAAGAAGTAGGAAAGTTATGACTAAAAGGCATTTTTTTCTTAAAACTTTAACTCTCAGAAATAAAGCATTTTTCGAACATAATTTTATTAGAATTTTTTTTTTAATTTTAGACAGTGTTAAAAGGAAAATTACAACTTAAAAATAACCCTGTATACAGTTGATTTTTTTGTTGGTACTTTCCTTTTAACTTTGTATGGAATGCAAGAAAATAAGAAAATTTCCAGTAAAATTATGCCCAAAAATGTTAAAGTTTTAAGAAAAAATGCCTTTTTGTCATAACTTTAGTACCACTTAAGATATTTGCACAAAATTTGGTACACTTTATCAGTGGCTTTTGAACAAGATTTGTATAATTTTTTTCAGGAAAAAATTATTACGCCACTAATTTTTCTTTAAATCAGAATACAGGGTGTTCCTAACTACTTAGAGGGTGATTTCTTATGTTATTTTATGAAAAAAGTTCCTATGAACATATGTCCGGACTTGTTTCTTTTCTAAGATACAGGGCGGTCAAGTTTTTTAAAAAGTCGGTATTTTTTTATTATCTTAAAAAACGCTTTAACCCTTTTAATTAAATAAGGCGCTTTTAAAGCTTTTCTCAGATTAGGATTATTGGGTCCAGTGGCGCCTCAGTAGGCAGTACAGCCAATATTAAGAAAAAAAAGGACGCCACTGTCCTTTTTAAAGTGTTTATATTTTTTTCCGGTTAAGCAATTAAATAGAAAATTTTTAGTCTTTTGAATTTTCTTCGCATCTGGCTTTGTTTTCATGAAAAAAATTGAAGCCACTTTAATTGATACTAAAAAGTATCCATAAACAGCTTAAAACAAAATCTAAAAAAAACAATTTTGACCTTGGTAAATAAGAAAAATGATTATTTCCGATAAAATACACGACTAATCGTTTATTTTAAGGCAACTGTTTTTTATATTTTTTTACCATGTTGTCTATGGGTACATTTTAGAAGAAATTAAAGTGGCATATTTTTTCCTAAAAAATGAAGCTAAATACGAAGAAAATTTGGGTAACTTGCATTTTTAATTGCTTAGATGAAAAAAAGTTAAAAACTTTACGTAAGACGCCACTAGCCCCAAAAATATTAATCTAGGTAGAGCTTTACGAGCGCCTTATTACATTAAATTAGTGTACTAAATATAGTCTAAATTGGTTAAAGGGTTTTTAAAATATTTTTTAAATATACAGGAAACACCCTGTATATTTTTAAAATACCTAATTACTTTGGAGTCAGTTTAGTTTTAAGATATTTCTTTGTATGACAAACGGTTTTCGTTTTAAAAAATAAAAGCCATTTTGATGCATAGCAAAATCGCTAAAATCTGACGTGGTATTTTATATCCAAAATTCGTTTATGTCTAACTGGTTTTAAAGTAGGGTCAAATACTTACATAACTTAAATTTCAATTTATTAAAACAAATGTACCTGTATAATTTTTAATACTAAACTAACTTACAAATAAAACACCATATCAGATTTTAGCAATTTGGCCATGCATCACAATGGTTTTTATTTCTTTAAACAAAAAACCGTTCGTCGTACGAAAAAATATCAAAAGACCAAATTAACTCCAAAGTAAATGAGTATATTAAAAATAATATTGACAAAAAAAGCAGTGGCGTACTCTTTTGTTACTGGAAAAAATACCCACACAATACAAATCTTGTTCAAATTCCAAAAAAACAGCAAAAATGTAATGTAATGGTGAAAAAGTGTACCAAATTTTGTGAAAATATCTGGATTGGTAAAAAGTTATGATACGAAATACATTTTTTTCTCAAAACTTTAAAACCCAGTATTTCAGAAACGTAACATTTTCAGGTATAATCAAAGTTATAAATAGAGCTGAACTACAACAAATCTGCTTATTATTTATTATATTATGTTTTTTGACAAAAATAACAATTTTTCTTTAAAAACAAAGTCCAATTTAGTGCGCTTATTCTGGTCTAAAATACCGGATCGTTACTATAGCTACACTTTTTATACAAGTATTTTTTATTTAAATTAAATAAATTAATTACACAGCCCCACAAAACTAAAAAGTTGGTGGTCCGAAAGACTAAACCATGGTATCTTTATGTTTTTGGGGTCGCTGAATCCGAATCTGGGATCGGTTTGACTTTATCAGGTTAGGGTCAAGGTCATTTTAAAGTCCATCACAACCCAACAAGTAAAAAAAGTTCAAGGTCCGAAAGACCAGAATATGCGATCTTTTTGTTTTCGGGGCGCTGAATCCGAATCCGTGGTCAAATTGACCATATGAGGTTAGCCATATCACGGTCAACTGCCCCAAAATCATGATATTTTGAGGTTTTTGGGTCACTAAATGCGAATCCGTAGTCAAATTGACCCTCTCAGATTCGGATTAAGCGCCCCCAAAAACATAAAGGTACCACGTTTATGGTCGATTTTTAATGAATTTGATAATTTGACCTTGAAATGACCTTTGTCGTCACCTGATGAGGCCAAACCGATTTAGCGACCCCAAACACATAAAGATACCATGGTCCAGTCCTTCGGACCACCAACTTTTATTTTCGTGGGGCTGTGTTACTTTATAAGTTTCATATTTTTTCTGTTATTGTTTAAACTTCAAGTTGCCAGAGTTATTACATTAGGAATAACATTAACACATAAGATAATTTAAGTTAATATAATTCTTAATATTGTTTAATGTCCTTACTTTACACCTTTTGGGAAAGTTTTTTTGCCGAGTCTACTACGAAAACTTATACCACCATATATAAAAGCGTCGCTTTAACTCAGCCTATCAATGTCATATGTTTTGGGTGTCGGACTGGGCGAACACGTCACTTTTTGGTCGGAGAAGTTTACCCCAATGTTTTACATGCAATTTTTAAACATTGTGCAAAAAATCGTAAGGGTTACAGTCACGAAACCCACCTAGTCCGATACCCGAAACATGAGTTTGAGCCCTATGGTTTCGTAACTATAACCCTTTTTGGTAACATGTTTAAAAATTGCATGTAGAACATTGTGGTAAACTTGTCCGACAAAAAAGGGACGCGTTCGCCCAGTCCGACACCCGAATCACTTGACATTGACAAGCGCCGATTCCATGTATGAATATTTGTGGTAGACTCGTCAAAAGGAACCCCCTAAAAAGGTTTTAAGTGTTCCTATCATGAAAACCATTTTATTACTGGCCCAGGGACTAAGGGTTGTTTGTCTACATGCAGGCCAAACCATAAAACTATGAGTCTATTTGTGTATGTTATATTAGAACGATTCTCTGTAAACTCGTAATAAGCTTGTCTCAACTGATTTTTCCAAAAAGCAATTAAAATATTTAAATAAATATAACTCATTAACTCCTAATAAAACTTTAATCCTAAAACTTTACGGGCCCATTATTTTTTGAACCGTAAATGTTTCAATTTTCTTTCAAGGAGTGATAGAACCTTTAAAAATACAGTCCCCTGGCTGTTCCCAACACTGTATTTTCGCCAAAAATTATATTTACAAAAAAATTATTGAAAGTACAAACATTATTATATTATAAAGAAATCTATTTAAATTATATTTTCTTAAAACAAAGTCCCATTACGAATTTTATTATATTTAGTAAAGTTTGACCCCATGATTTTTAAACAGTCACCTGCCTGCACAATAGAAGAAACCTATAATATATACAAACGTTTTTTTAGTGAAATAAAACGAAAAAATTGTTGTGAAGTTGATATCCTTGCCGAATGCAATGTTCTTTGAAATAGAACATGGATTTTTGACAAATGTTAAAAATATTTACCAGGAACAGCATTTGTACGAGCTAACAGAGAAATGCCCATTAAGGTGTTTTTCTATTTGATTTATTACCTAGCCAAGAAAAAAATTCTTGTATATCCAAAGCATAATCAATTATTTCACTCGATTTCGTTATACTAAAAGGTATCTTACAGAGGCTTAATAACTTAGTAAAACATTCTTGAAGCTCAGGTTCTTCTTGCATTCGTGTTCTTATTATTTCACATAATTCCATAACGTTTGGTAGATCTCTAACAAGCTGTTGAATTATAAGGATACATATTAAAAAATGTATAAACAAGATGAATAGTGCCAAATTTAAGTACATAGCCAATACACAGCAATATCGATCTTTGCCATGTTCAAAGACAGTTTTTTTTTAAAGTGCTTCTTGCTTGGCGAGAAAATAAATATTCACAACAATATTTGCATTTTGGAAGTACAGGTTGGTTTCAAGACGTTCTAGTTTCCAAATGAAGGGCTTATTGTAATAACACGATAAGCCACACAGCCACAGAAATCTGTTTTATTCTCTATTTATTTAATTTTTAATATTATAAGCGGCAATAAAAACGTTCTAAGTTTTATCCTTGGAGCTTATTAACTCATTAAAAGGTAAGAATATTTTTGATAAAAGTTGATTTAAAATATTTGTTATATCTTAAATATTATCAATAATAATTTTGAGAATCTACTGCAACACTTCTAAAGCATTATTATGACTAGAAATCTGTTTTGTTTATTAAAGTAATCAAAAACAAATTAGTCATTTTACTTATTAAAAAAGAAGGTAAATGTTTACAAACCCGGCCCGATCCCGATTTTGATGAAATTTGGTATACGGGGGTTTTTCGAGGCGCTAATCACGAATCTTTGGGACTCGTTTATTTTCAAAAAATCTATCATTAAATTTAAAAATAAAACCAACCTGATTTTCACTTTATTTTCCCTTTCTTTTTTCATATCATTCTTGATCTAATACTAAATTAGCCTACAATATTTAATTTAACCCCAAAAAACCTTCTTAAAACTTGCTTTCTTATTAATTTTAAACCTGATCACCAAATTGCAAAGCTTCACTTTTAATGGAAGTATAGTCATGGCACCGAGATGATTGAAAGTAAAGCTTAACAATTTTATAGAAAAAGGGATTTTAAAAAGTTAGCTTTTAAGAAGTGAAAATCAAAAATTTGTTGCAAGTTTAGCGAAAAACTAAAGAATTGCGTGCAAAAAGAAGAGGTATATGGTGAATTTAGGTTAGTTTTCTATTTAAGTTTGATGATATCACGAGAATTAAAAGTTGCCGACTTAAAATTATCTTAGATTCGTAATCAGCACCATAAGAAAAACCTTAATAGTTTTTTGACGACAATTATCCTCCCACCCGAAAATTTAAGGTCCTGAATCATGAGAAGGAATACTACGATTACTCCTGCCCCTAGTGACAACTTTTGTGGAGTTGGAGTAAAAATCAAAGTTTACACTGAATAAGTGAGGTTTCTTTTTACAAGCATTACTAGCCCTAAGAATATAGATTTCGAACACTTAAAAACCTAGACTACTAAAATGGTGATTTCCCATTTTTACACCAGCATTTTGCTCCTTCAATAGCGATTTTGCATTGTGGCCAACCGCAGTGGTGTTTAGAAGAGTATCGAGAATGCACTTTAAGTATGCATCGGATAATAGACTTTTTGGTTTTAAAGATATTGCATGCGTGGAAAATTCCCAAAACAGAATGCAATAACTTAAGTGCCATGCAATAACTTATAACTTATTTACAAACTGGACGCATCGCCGATTTCAATGAAATTTGGTATACGGGTTTTTTTGGGGCGCTTTTTAGTCGGACTTGTTTTGTTCTTGAGATATTTATCAACAGACTTGATAACCACAACTTACCTAAATTCCCTTTTTTCCCCTTCTTTTTGCACTCACTGGCGGCGACAAGGCTACTGCAATCGAAATGAAAGTCAAGCTTTAAAATTTTATGGAAAAAAAGGGTAAAATAAATAGAAAAATGGGGTTTTTAAAGGTGGAAATCAAATATTGAGTACCAATTTGGCTATTAATTAAGAATTGAGTGCAAAAAGAAGGGGGAAATAGTAAATTCAGGTTAGTTTAGATTATCAAGTCTGATGATGAATATCTCGAGAACGAAACAAGTACGACTAAAAATTCTTTTAGATTCGCAATCAGCGCCCCAAAAACCCCGTATACCAAATTTCAATAAAATCGGCGGGAAATATTTACAATCCGGACGCCTCGCCAATTTTAATGAAATTTGGTAAACGGGGGTGCTTTGGGGCGCTGGTTACGAATCTAAAAGAATTTTTAATCGGACTGGTGTCGCTCTCGAGATATTATTATCAGACTTGATAACCAAAACTAAACTAAATTCACTATTTCTCCCTTCTTTTGCACTCAATTCTTGAGTTTCCTGCTAAATTGGTACTTAATATTTGATTTCCACCTCTAAAAACTTCATCATTCTATTTATTTTGCCCATTTTTTCCATAAAATTGTAAAACTTCACTTTTAATCGCAGTAGCCTTGGTGGCGCCAAGGCTACTGCGATAGAAATGATTGAATGTGAAGCTTTACAATTTTATGGAAAAACGGGTAAAATAAATAGAAAAATGGGGTTTTTAGATGTGGAAATTAAATATTGAGTATCAATTTGGCTTTCAATTAAGAATTGAGTACAAAAAAGCAGGAAATAGTGAATTTAGGTTAGTTTTGGTTATCAAGTCTGATGATGTATATCTCAGAAACGAAACGAGTCCGACTAAGAATTCTTAGCGCCCCAAAAACCCACGTATACCAAATTTAATTTAAATCGGCGAGGCGTCCGGTTTGTAAATAATTACCAAATCGCCGATGCGTCAGGTTTGTAAATAATTACCCCTTGAAAGTAAGAAGAGCGCGGCTCTGAGGTAAAAAAAATAGGATATATTTACAAAAAAAAATTGGTGGATGAGGGCGGCAGACCCGCCTTGAATAAAATCAAGATCCGGGGCTGCCTTTTTTGCTGAATGTTTGCCGTTAGGAAATATTTTGTAGTGCCTTCAATGTATTACAGTAACACATCCTTAAAAAATAATTACGGCAAATTAAAAAAAAACAAAAGTCAAAAAACAAGGCAAGCAAATAAAAAAATCGTTTTCGTTATTTTATACTTAAATCCGGAAAAAGGATACAAATCCGTTTTTGGACAAATATAAATACTGATGTATAATTTTTAGGTGCCTTCTTTCATCATTTTGTGTTACTTGGTTTTCTAAAAGAACTAATGCTTTTCGTAGTATTCGAGATGGTTCTTTTGTATCTAGTAAATATGAACAATCTATTTCTTCCATTTCAATACAAATAGATCAATGTCAACAGGAGCAAATGACATATAGCAGTCAGGTGTGTTTCATACACCTTTTTCAGTAGTCAGCATTGACATTCAGGGTGTTGACTAAACAGGTAGTTATTTCCTAATTCCTATAAGGTATTCTTTGATACGGCAAAAAAGGTGAATAATTTTACTCTGTAATAACATTGATTTAAAAATCATAGGTTTTAATTTATAAAGGGTGTTCGTGAACTGTGATGCCAAACTGCTATGGTAAAATCCTCTAATAAAAATAGGAGAACAAGCTCAGATATGCATGTGTCAAAAAAA
Organism: Listronotus bonariensis; assembly: GCA_014170235.1. Classification (NCBI taxonomy): domain Eukaryota; kingdom Metazoa; phylum Arthropoda; class Insecta; order Coleoptera; family Curculionidae; genus Listronotus; species Listronotus bonariensis. The sequence continues at coordinate 23,675 of JACEGR010002430.1, read as the reverse complement.
TTGGTTCTGAATATACAAGGTGTCCCATAAGGAACTGCTGCGATCTACTTCTTAAAAAGTAGGCTTTGAAATTTTGGATTTTTTTTTAATTAGGTAACATTATAAAGTCGTTAAATCGTAGGTGGTAGAGGAGCTTTCCTCGCCTGAGGAGTTACCACCCCATTCACCCTTTAAGGGACTCGTGAAGTCTCAACGGACGTTTCGGGTTCTGGGTGTGTAAGTCAGTTTTCCTTCTTCCTTCTTCCATTTTACCTCCAAATTATGTACAAATGATGGCGGCCCACACGGAAGTAAAATGTTCCGGAAGTAAAATACCCCTCCATTAGGATCTCCGGGCGAGGGGTGCATCCGGGAGGCCTTCATCGAGAAGTTTCTCTTCTCTTTTCCCCTCCATCACCCTCAGTCATCTAAGCCCACATACTGTTTTTATCGGAAACTCAAATAAGTTCTAAATCTTCAACCAGCCAGGCTACGAACTTATTTTGTCTTTTTGCCCACATGGTGGCGTGTGTGCTTACGTTCGCAACGATCTGGCTTGTGCTCGAGTTTCCAATCTTAAATCGGGTATGCCCAATATCCTTTGACTCAAACTTTCCCTTAGGTCTTCTACCAAATTTATCTGGTGTTTGTACCGGCCCCTATCTAATAATTCCTATATCGAATTCTTTGACTTTCTTTCAACAAAGATCAATAAAATAATTTCTCAGTTTCTATCGGCCGAAGTACTCGTGCTTGGCGACTTTTATGTCCATAATAAGCATTGGCTGGGCTGGGACCCAAATCTTCGCAGTCAGTAACTCTCTTACGCAACCTTATTATGGAACCCACCTACTTTCCTAGAGTCCCAAATCATAGTTCAAATCCTCCAGATCTCTTTCTTATCACCAACCCCGAACTCTATCAAGCATCTGTCACAGATCCTGGCTTAGTTACTATATCTAACCCTACACATCCCGAGGTAAATGAATGCATGTTACCACGCAACGTATGGCAGTACAACTCAGCCGACTGGGATGGCCTGAGGGACTTCTTTGCCACTTACCCCTGGGATTCCATCTGCTTTTCTTCTCGTGATCCTTCTGAAATTTGCAGGCAACTAACTGAATCAATTCAATTGGGCATTGAAACCTATATTCCACACAACATCAAGAACCCTAAACAATCCAATAACAAACCCTGGTTTTCAAATTTTGTGATCAAGCTAGAATTTTAAAAGTTTAGGCTCACAAGAAGTTTCTACAGGATCTTAGTCCAAAAACCGACAGGCCAGCATAGAAGCAAGAAACTACTACAATCAAACAATTTCTGAAGCTTGCTCAAATGGCAGTAAATCTTTCTGGTCCTTTGCGAAAAACATAAGTAGGAATTTTTGTACCAGTTATTTTTCACCACTTACTTTAAAAAATAAAATAATTATAAAGGAAAGGCAGAACAATTTGCTGCCAATTCAACCCTTGACCTTCCCGTAAATCATCCAATTCCAGCTATTGCCCCAGCCCGATATTACTTTAAAGGTGAAACATATTAAGCTTATCCTTTCTTCTCTTAACACCAAGCCATCGTCTGGGCTAAATGGCATACCAGCAGTCGTTTTAAAAAAATGTGCTTCAGAACTTGCACCCATCTTAAATCGGCTCTTTCAAATTTCTTACGATACCAAGTATCTTTCCGGAGAGCTGGAAAGCTGCACGTGTTCAACCTATTTCCCAAAAATAATCTAAATCTCCAAAGCTTTTGACCACGTCTGTCATGCCGCACTTCTTAATAAACTTCCCTCCTATGGTCTTTTAACTAAACTCTGTACGTGGCTCTCTAGTTATCTATCTGATCGACGTATATCAGTTATTGTGGACGGCCATTCTTCAAGCTTTCACCAAGTAAATGCTGGAGTGCCTCAGAGTTTAGTTCTGGCACCAACATTGTTTCTTCTTTACATCAACGACCTTCTCTCGTCCACAACTAATTCCATTTATAGTTTCGCCGACGATAGTATCCTTCACCCCAGTTTTTAGGTTCCTAAACCCATCTCTAAACCAGACTTCAAAAACAAACGCAGAGCGATGCAGATATCTCTTTTACAGAATCTTAATTTAATATTGGATTGGGGCGCCAAAAATATCGTCCATTTTAATGCATCCAAAACACAATCATGTTCGTTGTCGCGAAAAAGTCATCAGATACTCATCCTTTACTTATGAGCGGCCAAGTCAAATAAATGCATACAGGTAGCCTTACACTGGCTCTCTAGCTATATGTTATATTGATGATATTTATGTAAAGAAATTCAAAGCAGTGTTAACATATTAAAACTAATTTTTTAAGAAAAAAAATATTTAAATTTGAATATGTAAAAATTAAATAAATATATAAAAAAACAAAAACAATTATATTTTAAAATATATTTTATAGAGTTTTTAAAAATCGGACAAGTTTATCCCTTTAAAATCTAAGTAATATGTACCGGGTGTCAAGTTATAAATCTACACCCACATAAACTTTTTATTTTTTATTGTACAAAATAATTTAAAACATCAGTTTGTTGGGTTAATTCTGGACTTTCCGAATTATTAATAAGATTTTAAATATCTTTTGAGATATATAGGGTTGTACAAAAAGTTTTTTTTTTCAATGAAACACCCTATATATTATTTTACCACCAAAAAGATATTTCCAAAACTTAAAAAAATACAACATTTCATATACGTATTTTAATTAGAAATATGGCCATCCAAATCTAAAGAATAGCTTTAAATTTCCATTAGAACCCCTTATAAAGTTACATTCCCCTAACTTTATTTTTTAAGGTATAAAGGAAATAAAATCACCATTTTGTTAAAAGGACTCTACCAGAGTATCTGTATCGTTTATCAGAATTATTTTTTCTCTTAAGATATACCGGGTACGACAAAAGTATGATTGTTTTAAATGGAGCACCCTGTATATTGAATCACCATTTAAAAGATAATTTAAATATCGTTACTACGAGTACATAATTGAAATTTACACTTATTCTTTAGATTTGGATGACCATATTTCCAAAACTCTAAAAGATCTTTTATTTGGTTGTATAATATACAGGGTGTTCCATTTAAAAAAAACATACTTTTGTCATACCCTGTATATTTTAAGAGATGTAAAAATAATTGATTTAAAAACTAAAAACTGATTAAATTATTTATTTTGTACGATAGAAAATAAAAAAGTTAAGGGGGTGTAAATTTATAACTTGACACCCGGTACATGGAAAAGTGGAATAATATTTTATATTATAGGTTTTTTTTGGTATTTTTTTCATTGTAACTATTGTAATTTTACGTATCCTGTTAAATAATCTTTTAGAGTTTGCTTCTTGCTTCTAAAAAGGCTGCAACAAAACCACGATTTAGGCGGCTTCGACAGCTGATGATGAATCCAGTGGCGTCTAGAATTTGTGCATTTCGTTGTATTGCTTTAAAAGTGGTATTTGCTAAAAGATATGATCCCATTTTTTAAATTTAAAGTTGAAGAGGTTGCAACTTAATACGATAAAAAAGTGTTGTGTAAACGGTTGTTCTAATAATACTATTTATGCTATAAACGGTATTTCTTCGCCACTGATGTTGACACTTATCTCATTTATATATAACATAACATGGCCGAAAAAGGTTCCACGCGACGTCAACACAAGCATTTCCAATGTGGCTAAATGTCGCCACCCTTTATAGACTGACTCTTGGAACATATATTTTTTACTTATAACCATAAATTCTGTTAGGTTTGGCAAAACATACTAACTTTTAAAATAATAATATCCAAATATGGTTGTTTCTAGGGTAGGAGTTTACAAAGTCGAGCATTGACTAAATATTAGGATTCCACTACAGCAGTTTAGCTAGCACCACAGTTTACGAACACCCTGCATTACTTTTTGCTAAAAAGAATAAAATGTTTCCTCAGGCAATTGTAAGGGTAAACCAAATTCGACGCTTTTATAGGAAACTCATGTTTTTGCATGTTTTACACATAAATTGTTCCCCCATTTGCGAGGCTTAAATTGTAAGCCGAAGTTACTGGTAAAAACCGCAATTCGCTGTCTTGGATCGTTTACTTACACAACAGCGTTTTTCTTGATTTCTTTGGTTTTCTTGAATCCTTCATAACTTTGTTTATTTTTAAGGATTTTTAATTCGGTAAAAACTTTTTTCAGCAACTTTTTATGCAGATTGCAGACTATGCTTTTTTTAAGGTTAAAATTTCCTTGGCAAAAATATAATATACCAGATATTTCTGTATATTAGTTTTTGAGATATTGCATATTTTGTCATTTATTACTGATATTGGATACAAAGTAGGCCATGAAAAAAGTAATGTTTTACTTTAACTTTAAACAATTTCAATATAACTTTTTTATTTTCTTGACTGTTATGGCGAAAAACCATTTAAAATAATAATTTATTAACGTAATTAAGGGTAAAAAATAATCCAGTTTCAAGAGTAAACTAACTTATTCTATTGATGTTTTGCCCCATGAACTTTTTTTTACCATTAATTAAGTTATTAAATTATAATTCTTATAAATGGTTTTTCGCCATAACAGTCAATAAAATACAAAAGTTATATTGAGATTGTTTAGGGTAAAACATGATTACTTTTTTCATGGCTTACTTTTTAGCCAATATCAGTAATAAATGACAAAATATGAACTATCTCAAAAACTAATAAACAGAAATACTATATTATATTTTTAAAAGATAATTTTTTAAGCATTTAAACACTAAAAATATACAGGGTGTTTCATTTAAAATTTACAAAAATAAATAAATAAATAAAAAATGCGTAACCTTAGAATAAAACAATCTGCATAAAAAGTTGCAGTAAAAAAGTTTTTACAGAATTAAAAAATGTTCAAAAATAAAAAAGTTATGAAGGATTAAAGAAAACTCAAGAAATTAAGAATCACGCTCTAGTAAGTAAACGACGCAAGATAGCGAATTGCGGTTTTTAGAAGTAAATTCGGCCTAAAATTTGATCCTCGCAATTTGGGTCAGTTTTTGTGTAAAACATACAGAAACATGAGTTTCCTATAAAAAGCGCCAAATTTGGCCCACCCTGTACAGATGAAATTATTCTTCAAACGTCAGTAAATATAACATTTATGGATGGACTTTATTGTTTTACTTTTCGAACTTAGGCAGTAAAAAGTATTAAGGTAAATAACTCTATAAAATGACTGATGTAATAAAAACTGGCCTGGTCAAATTTATACTTTAAGATCTCATACATATTTGGATTTTGTACAGAACTTGGCACTCATTTAGATCCCCATTCTTTGTCGGCGAAGCCCACAGCCTAGCATAATTTTAGTATTGAACCTTCTTCACATTTATGTTTTTGGTGGAATTTTTCGTTATACTAGAATTGGGACATTCCCTAAAAAGGGGCCTATTGGTCAATAGGCCTTTTTTCCGGAGATCATTTAAAAAAAAACCACCATGTTTTAAACTATAAATCCTAAAATTTTTGTAGCGATGTAGCAACGCTGTGCGTTGTTGTTGACGTTTCTCCGACATCCCTTCAATAAAATGATATCTGCACAAAATTTTACTTGGCTTTTTCTTAAAACCAACATTTTGTCTATGGGCCCTTATTTAGGAGAATGCCTCCATTATTTCCTTTAAAATAATAACAAAAATAGCCACGCTCGAGAATATCGGGATGACGTTTTTTTTACAACCATGTAGCCCTCCCCTTTCTTCACTTTAAAATTTTTAAATTAGTGGAATATTTACTTTTTAGCATGTAATCAACTCCCTACTTTAATCTGTCGCGCTAATGATCTTTTTTTTCTAAGCTGTTCCTTTATCGTTGAGCCTTATATACGGGGCCTATATTTCCTCCTTCCTCCTGTGAATTTATCTGCCGCGCTGTAGTAAATCCTGAAAACCCCGCTAGGGCTCCTCTACCATACAACCTCGTTATAAAAAGTAGGTAACACATTCCAAATATTACAATTTTGGCAAACATTTACCAGAAAATTATTAGCATGTTAAACTTTTTGATTTCAAAAACATATTTGGAAACAAAAAACTGATGAACAAAAAAAAGAACATTAAAAATAAATCATACAAATTTTATTAAAAAAAAACAAAAAAAAATATATAAAAATAATACATATGTTTATTATTTATAAGCAGTCTACTTTAACATACAAAAAATACAAAAAAATACACACAAAATTTAATTTTGACTGTTTTCTTTATTTGCTTCGTTTAAATCCTCTATCATTTCCGATGTCTTTTTTTGTAGGCTTAACAAATCCTCATAGGTTTTCATTACATTCTGCTTTGATTTATCGGCGACAGCAGAAATATCACTTAACACTGCGTGCATTTGCTCCTGAAATTATGTAATATCGATATGTAGTTAAAATTGTTTATAGTCGTAAAAGTAAGTATATGCGTTTTTTTTTAATAAAGCAATTTAAGTATTTGCTTTTATATACAGGACATTAAAACATAAAAGGCATCACCTACAGGGTGTTTCGGGAGGAAAGGGAAATATTTTGGGAACATGTTTAGAAGGCCAAAATAGGAGAATTTAACCCATATGTGTTAATCCGATTCCTAACCGCCTCTGAAATAATCGGTTCTAAAGTTATTTTTTATAAAGTTTTGAAGTAATTAGGAAGTGTTGTATTTCTCCAGTTTGTAGGTATTGTATTAGTTGTCAATGCCTAATTTAATTGACTGATAGTTTTGACAAGCTTGGTTGTTAGTTTGATTGATTCTGGGCGTTTTGAACCGAAAAGAGATAAGGTTCCATAAGTAATGCCTCACACATTCAATCAGGGGAAGTATGCTGCAGCTTGTATTAAAGTTGGTGGGAGTATTTTCAAAAACTAACCAGAACTAGTGGAATTTTCCTGTTTTAGTAGAATAGTTTATGTTGATTTTAAATTAAATAATAATTACAAAAAAACTTTAGAAATAATTATTTCAGAGACGGTTAAAAATCGGAATAAAACATATAAGTTAATTTCTCATATTTTGACCTTCTGAACGTGTTCCCAAAATATTTCCCTTTCCTCCCGAAACACCCTGTATATAGTCATTGTAAAATTGTTATTTTGTTTGGTTTATGATAAAAAAATTATATTTTTTTAACTTTCAGTTAAAATAATACACTCCTAAACAATAAAAAAACCGGACAAAAAATGTTGTTTAGATTCAATCCTAGCTTACTTCTTACTTATTTATCCGATTTCTATTACTTTTTGGTTCAGTTATCGCCCCTTTCATCAAGATTAATATCTAATACCGGGATTGCAAAAACGTTTAATAAATTTGTTGATATACAGGAGAGAACCAATTGCGGAATTTTTAAACCCCCTGTGGAAAAATTTTATGTCACAATTTTTTATCTGTTTGTTGTTACGGTTTTCAAATTTAAAAGTTAATTTAGGGAAATTCTTTTAATTTATTTAGAAAATTGGTAATTGTCTCGAAAATGGTGTCAATGCCGATTTTGACCAAAATTTAGTATACCTACGCTTAGAGCTGGGTCGTATTCGAATACTCAGTATTCTGAATAGTATTCAGAATACATTTTGCCGGTATTCGAATAGTATTCGAATACATTTGTGTTTTTGGTATTCGGTATTCGGCAGAATACTTTTTTGGTTAGTATTCGGGATTCTGTATTCGAATATTTTTGAAGTATTCGATGAATACTTTTTTGGAGTATTCAAATACCGGCGTTCAAAGACTTAACAACACTAAAACACTTAAAATCACTGTAATAACACTACAACGTAAACTCTATTTTCTACGATCCTAACTATATTATATAAATTTAAAAAACTAACTCACTGTAACTTACTCAAGCCTTTATATACCTAATTTACTTATTCCATACAATTCTATATACAATCTTACTAGATAGATTATTCTACTTATTATCTCCACAAAATACTATAACCTACTTCTTATACACTACTGTTATCTAAGGGTGCTACCATCTAACAATTTATACTTGTCATACACAAGCATCGTAACACAATTTCATTTTAAAGCCACAATTTTTTTAACACATTGTTTTTTTATTCTAAAATGAAATACATTTTTTAAAAGAAAACAATGCAGAAGATAAATTTCCTATTGCATTTAATTATAATGGTCGTGTATTGGGCAAATCTTAGATTTAGATGACCATATTTCCTAAAGTAATAAAAATAGACATAATAGTTGGGATATTTTCTTAAAAGTCTTTTAGAAACTTTTTTATTGGTGACATAACATACAGGGTGTTTTTAATTTAAGAAATCGTACTTTGCGTCGTACCCTGTATATCTTAGGAGAAAACAAAAATATTTAGTATTTTGTTTTCATGATGCTCGAAAACCCGTGTTGAGTTGTAGTTTTAAAAAATAAGATTTCAATAAATACAACTGTTCATGAAAACAAAATACTAAATAATGATTTGAAAACTACGAAGAAACCTTTATACTAATATTTTTATTTATTTTGCATGATAAAAATAAAAACGTTAAGTCAAACTCAATAAATAAATTTTATTGTTTCCGTTTAAAATAAAGATATTGATATGAATAAAAAAATGTAAACAAAAGATGCAGCTATAAAATGGGATATATTGTTAGAAAAAATTGTTATGCTAAATTACTCCAAAGGGTCTTCAAAAACTTTGGTTTAAACGCTAATAACGGTTCCTTGACCCTGGCATTTTCTATAGATCGGCGGAGCACCGACACAGCATGTTCCAAATTCCAACAAGGCGACTACCTAATCAGCAGGCCGCGTAACCTAGTTATAAGTTTAAAATAAGTAATTTGCAATATTTTGTAGTAAGCATTATTTTAGATATAAATACAACCAATTGTACCTAGGCTAGTCAGTTCCAGTTCATACTGCGTACTCAATAAACGTCTAAAACAACATAGGTCTTTTTAAAAAGTACCTCTGACGTCACCAACCCTTAACTGGCGCAGTCACTAGGACAGTGGAAGAGCCCTTACGGACCCTCGTCGTTTTCAAACGTTTATCCACTGAAGAACCAGCCTTCCTGTGGGAAACCTTAGAAGTTCGCCCCAAGAAGAAAACCAATTTAGTTAAGAAAAAAAGAAGCCTTCCTGTGGGAAACCTTCGACGTACGCCCCATGAAGAAAATTAGTTTAGTTAGGAAAAAATAAACCAGAAGAAAGAAGATTTTTGAAGACATTTTTTGAAGAAAGAATATTTTGGAAGAAAAGAAGATCTTTGAAAAAAAGAATATTTTTTTTGAAGAAAGAAGAGTATGCTTCATTGCATCATCTTCCTAGTGTAAGAAAATCATATGTCACTACAAATAGAAGAAGAATTAGCAAGTAGACTTAGTGCCCTTAACATACAAATAGACCAAGAAATAGCAAGTAGACTTAGTGCCCTTAACATAACCACCCAACCACCAGCAACCTTACCAACAATACAAGAAGTACAAACTACAGCAGCCACAACCATGACCCAACAATCCGACATGAAACATCTCTGCATCATCCCAGACTTTGACGGAAATCCGAACGAGCTATACAACTTCATCCATGCCACCACCATGCTTTTAAACCAATTTTGGAATGCGACGGGCAATAACTGCTTTCATAATCACGGTTTAGTCCAAGGAATCATCAGCAAACTAAGAGACAGAGCCAAAGAAGTAATCTCAATATATGGATGTACAGAGTGGCCAAAAATCAAAGATGTCCTGATCCAGAACTTCGCTGACCAACGGAACGAGAACTCACTTACTCGGGACCTCGTCAATTTGCGTCAAGGCCCAAATGAAACGCCCCAACAGTTCTACGAGAAACAGATGAAACTTCTTAGCACTATTTCCAACTACATAGGACTTCACAATGACGACCAGGCAATTAAAGAGAGTAAGAAAATATTTTTTCAACAACAGGCATTAACTACTTTCTTGGCAGGTCTTAAGTAACCCCTAGGATCAACAGTTCGTGCCATGGGGCCCAATGACCTTGCAGAAGCCATGACATTTATCCAAGAAGAACACAACATCCGCTATCTTTAAAGGAACTTTAGCTTTGCCCAGCCTTCAAGCCAAAAGCCCCAAAGACATGTGCCTCAACCTCAACCAACGTTCGTGACTCCTCAACCATGGCAACCTCCTCAACCCAGACCACACTTCCAGCAGCAATGGCCATCCTTTCAGCATCAATTTCCAAGGCCTCAGTTCCAACAACCTAATGCATCACCGTACAGATCCAGACCCGGACCCGTAATCCAGCCTCCAAGATTCCAGCCGAATCAATTAGCCAGGCCAAATGTATGGAACGCATCAAGATCCTCCAACCTTCCAAAACCCGTACCAATGGATACATCAACAAGGATATCCAGCATCAAAGCACCAACATCCTTCACGCCACCGCATTTCAGACCACCCCAGCAGCAATCCAATTCCAAATACATCGCTGAAGAACTATTTAACATAGAACACGACGAAGAAGCATATGGATACGAAAATTATTATCCTCCAGAAGAGTACTACCATTATCCAGAGCCACATGAACCCCAGAATCCAGAAGAACTCCAATATGAAGAGGAAGAAAATTTTCCAGAAGCTCCAAATACAAACGACGAAACGTAGTCGAACTTCACAACTACACAGATAAAAAGAACTTCCTTATATTTCCATCTCCAATCCACCCCTTAAACTTCTTATCGATACTGGTGCCACTAAATCCTTTCTAAATCCAGATATCGCATTCAAATATTACCGTAACAATATCCTACATGAACCTTTTGTCGGCACATCAATTTTCCAAAACCATTCTCAAGATTATTGTGCCAAAATCCCAATTTTTCCCGAAATCAACTCCAAACAAAAATTTAAGTTCTATCTTTTTAAATTTCACCAAACCTTCGATGGGCTTATAGGCCTTGATAATCTTAAACTCCTTAAAGCCAAATTAGACCTTCCTGAACCAAAACTCATTACCGAAAACTCCACTCTTCCTATTGAATACTATGAAACCAAGAAGACTCAATTTTACACCCTTCAGTTGGAACCACAAACCATCTCCAAAGTTCGTCTTCCAGTCAAGGAAACAGAAGGCACTATTACCATTCCAAGACAAAACATCCAAGGAGCCATTCTTCGAGAGACCCTTACAAAAGCGTATAACCAGTTAGCATGGACAGAAATGTTTAACCCCACCGAAGAAACCATTCAGACTCATCAGACTTAATGCCAAGAGAAACCGCTACCATCCTCCAAGAACCAGAAATAAGGACAGAACATCTAAATCCCGAAGAAGAAAGATCAATAAGAAAACTATGCAAGAAGTTTGTTGACATCTTTCATCATCCAGACCAGCCACTGACCTTCACAAACCAAATTAAACATCACATTAGAACACAAGACGAAATTCCAGTCTTCACCAAGTCGTAGCGCTATCCACATGTTCACAAAGAAGAGGTCAAGAATCAAATAACATCCATGCTTGATCAAGGCATCATCCGACCAAGCCAATCACCATGGTCATCACCTATATGGGTTGTTCCAAAGAAACCAGACGCCTCTGGAAAGATCAAATGGAGAATTGTAGTAGACTACAGAAAAGTCAACGAGAAGACCATTTCGGACCGCTATCCAATTCCAAATATATCTGACATTCTGGACAAGCTAGGCCGATGCCAATATTTCTCGACATTGGATTTGGCAATTGGATTCCACCAGATTGAAATGGCCGAAGAAGACATTCAGAAGACCGCATTCAACGTCGAAAATGGTCATTATGAATATCTAAGAATGCCATTTGGACTTAAGAACGCTCCAGCAACATTCCAGCGAGTTATGGATAACGTTCTCAAAGGACTACAGGGAGAGATCTGCTTAGTTTACATGGACGATATAATTGTCTTTAGCACATCTCTACAAGAACATCTAGTCAACCTAACTAGAATATTCCTACGCCTTAGAGAAACTGGATTCAAGATACAAGTGGACAAGTGCGAATTTCTTAAGAAGGAAGTCAATTTCCTAGGCCATGTCATCACTCCTGAAGGTATCCAGCCTAATCCTAGCAAAATAAAAGCTATCATCGATTACCCAATTCCAAGAACAGCCAAAGAAATACGAGGATTTTTAGGACTCCTAGGATACTATAGGAAATTCATCAAAGACCTTGCCAAAATCACCAAACCTTTAACCAAGTGTCTTAAGAAAGACCCAAAATCCAGCACACTTCAGAATTCCTTAACTGCATCAAAGTCTGAAAGAACCTGCTAACCAATGAGCCGCAGTATCCAGATTTTACCCAACCGTTTAACCTCACATGCCGATGCCAGCCAATTCGCAATTGGAGCCATCCTTTCCCAAGGTTCTGTCGGAAGGGACAAACCGATAGCATATGCATCCCGAACACTCAACGAGACAGACCTTTCCTATTCAACCATCGAGAAGGAGATGCTAGCCATAGTTTGGGCAACAAAATATTTTAGGCCGTACCTTTTTGGTCGAAAATTCAAAATCCTGTCAGACCATTGTCCACTCCAATGGTTGTTTTCTCTTAAGGATCCAAACTCCAAACTTGTAAGATGGCGCCTTAAACTAGAAGAATACGACTACGAAGTAATATACAAGAAAGGAAAAGCCAATACCAACGCCGACGGCTTATCCAGAGTAGAAATTCACACCAAGGATGTCACTACCAAAGCCTCCGACGACGACGCATCATTGTACAACAATCCAGCAACATCCTACTATGCCCCTGACGCTACTTTTACTAGGGAAGAAGAACAAGAAATCCTCAATGACTTTCTTAACGAAGATGGAAAGCGACAATCCAACAAAGAAAAAGATATGGACTTGAAGAACATGGGAAACTACTCACGTGAAGAGGAGCTCCAAGTAATCAACGAAATTCTAAACAATACCAGGGAAGATGAAACTTGCCACACTGCAATAGAAGATCCAATTGAAGGTATCCCTATCAGCGAAAAGCCCCTTAACTACTTCAATAATCAAGTCATCCTCAAAACAGTTGACTACAGTCCAGCAAAACCAGCCATAGTAGACATCTTTCCCAACAAAAGAAGATCACATGTTCAACTCGGAAGAGACAACTTAAAAGGAGAAGTTATAAAATTCTTTAAAGAATATATCGACCCTAAGAAGAAATACGCCATACTTTTTGAAGATGATGAACTCTATACATCTGTGTGCCAAATTGTTAAAGAAACCTTTAAAAATTCTGCTTTCGACCTTGTAAAATGCTGCACTTTGTTAGAGGACGTCAACTCAGAAGAAAGACAGAAGCAAATTATCCTTAATTACCACAATGGCAAAACCAATCATGAAACCGAAACCCAAATCAGAAGAAAGTACTATTGGCCAAATTTAAAGAAAAACATCGAACATATAATCAACGTGTGCGACATCTGCCAAACCAACAAATACGACAGAAACCCAGCCAAACCAAAGTTTATGCTTACACCAACACCAACACCAACGAAACCTTTGGAAATTGTACATTTGGACACATTTCAAGCAGGAGGACAAAAATTCCTAACAGTTGTCGACGCATTTTCAAAATATGGACAAGCCTACCCCATAAAAGGATCAAATGCAGTAAACGTCCTCAATGCCCTTTTAGTCTTCATAACTCATCATGAAGTGCCCCACATGATAGTAGTTGACAGTGGAACCGAATTTAAAAATGGGCTTATGCAAGAATTTGTGGATACACACAAGATATCCATCCACTATACAACCCCAGATAATCCACAATCTAGTGGCATCATTGAAAGGTTTCATTCAACGATAATCGAACATCTAAGAATTCTGCGAGAAAAAAGAAATCACTCAGCATCCGAGAACAAATGCCATATGCAATCCTTGGATACAACAGTTCTGTCCATTCAATGACCAACATGCGACCCATTGATATCCTGAACGGCCATCTGGATTCCCAAGACCCATTCGATTTAGACATAAAGAAGACCCTAATTAATAACTACACCCAGCAACATCGAGAAAAACCAAAGCAATCTACAAAGGGCTAAATCAAAAACTACAAGCTTCAAAAGAAAACTACATCGAAAGAAGAAATGCAAAAAGACAACCTCCAGTAACTTACAAACCCAGCACTAAAGTCTACACAAGAAAAACTTTAAAACAAAACAAATTACTTCCAAGATTCACAACAAAAACAATAGGCGCAGACAACACTGTAACAGTTGGTATAAAAGATACCACTGTTCATAAAAGAAACATAAAATACCCTCCAAAGAAAACTAATACAAAAATATTTTACAGATGTACCTCAGCAGTAGCCCAAGAAATCAAGATCCAGGACCTCCAGGACAATCCAGGGATTCTCCCCTCAAGCTGGGACAAGCAAGAATCCAAACTAGCACCCACGACTTCATCCACTACGTCGACCTGCTACCAATAAAGAAAGAAATAGACTCCATAGAAACTCAATCCAATGCCGCCAATGCAGCTATACAAAAGGGACTTAGCCATCCTTACTTCTTCAGCCTACAAAACTTCAACCAAAGCCTACAGTATCTTTTGGAAACAGCAAAACAAAAACTACTCACCATCTATCCCAACTCAAGAATAAGAAGAGGACTTATAAATGGACTAGGAAACCTAATAAAAACCATATCAGGAAACTTGGACCAAGACGACGAAGAAAAATACAATAATGCCATTTCATTCCTCCAAGAAAACCAAAACAACATCATCAGCCAAGTGAACCAATACACCAAGAGACATGGATCAATCATCATACACACTTCTGGACAACACCAATCTATATTATAATCACAATATCTCTCATTCTAGGCATTTACAAAATTTGGCATTGGAGAAGACAGCAAGTCAAACCTGTAGAAGCCCATGGAGAAGGCCCCATGACCCCGAGGGAGGAAAGACCAGTTTTGTTCGTCCCTTACAAAACTTCTTCAGGGGATGGAGAAATTACGGTTCCTTGACCCCGGCATTTCCTATAGATCGGCGGAGCACCGACACAGCATGTTCAAAATTCCAACAAGGCGACTACCTAATCAGCAGGCCGCGTAACCTAGTTATAAGTTTAAAATAAGTAATTTGCAATATTTTGTAGTAAGCATTATTTTAGATATAAATACAACCAATTGTACCTAGGCTAGTCAGTTTCAGTTTATACTGCGTACTCAATAAACGTCTAAAACAACATAGGTCTTTTTAAAAAGTACCTCTGAATTCACCAACCCTTAACTCGCTACATATGGTTTTTTCCTGTATAACACTAGATTCATCAAAACTTTTGCAATTCCGGTATTAGATACTAATCTTGATGAAAGGGGCGAAATTGAACCAACTAATCATACATTGTTTAGGAGTGTATTATGAATGATAATGAAATGAAATCTAGTAACAAAATAAAATATTGTTAAATTATTTCCTAAATATCTATACTTTTTTTGATATTTAGTAAATAAGCGTATATGTACATTTTTTTTTAATTTTACGAAAAGGAAAAAAATACTTGTATATCATATGTATCTAGTGACAACAGTTTGGCCAAAACGTTATTTGACGTTTTTTAATTTTGAGATTTAATATGTGGATTTAAGATATGGTTTATTAGAAACCATGCTCTTCGGAGAAAAAAAATCTTTTGATTTTACCGAAATTAGACCAAGATCCAGAATTAAATGTAACCCTGTATACACGTCACACACTTAAAAAGTTCCGGCAAATTTGGCTAATGCGTAAAAAGGAGACTGTCTGAAACAATGACAAAGCGAGACTGACGCGTTAACATATCAGGAAAGCTTTTAATACCGGCGTTCTTTATCTAATATCTACCTGCTAGTGTTCAACACACAGAAACTTAATTGAAAGCATCGAACTGACACGAAGTGTAAATAAGTTCCTTGTTAGTGGCATATCGCAAGTAGATATTGGTTATTAATATTACCAAAGATAATTGTAGCCTTACTATAGACTCCCAGAACAATCCTAAATTTTTGGTCCTCAGTTTGGACGCTGGCTTAGCTGAATTTATGAAGCGGTAAATTATACGTACTGTTTACGTGTGTACTCGATGGATACCCGCTTTATAAATTCCACGAAGCGAGCGTCCAAGCTGATGACCAAAAATTTAGCATTGTTTTAGGTGTCTATAGTGAAACTACAATTGTCTTTGATATTACTTAGGAACTTTGTTTTTATCAGTAAGGGGCCGTCCAGAAATTACTAAAAGCGTTTTTTTCTCATTTTTGGTGTGATTTGCTTTAACCCTCTCTCCGCATTCCACAACCTCACGTGAGATTTATCGGAATGTAAAAAGGCACCATTTCTCAAACCGGAATTAATTTTGTTGTCGAAATAGTTTCAAAGAAAAAAATCGACCCAAAAAGTGACACTGCATCACAGGATATATTGTTTACAGGAGAACCTGCCCAAATCGTTAACTTTTTTCTGTTTCTAGCGGAGAAAAATCACGTGATATTTGCACAGACCCCTCCACCCACGGTGAGATTAGGTGAGATTCAAGTCGACTGCCACCCTCCCTGAATGCCTCACGTAATTTATGGACTAAGGCATCACTGCGACGGTACTCAATTTTTTATTAAGCAACCTAATAAAATAGCAATAAACAAGCACTTCGATTAGTTTTTGAGAAAAAAACAACATAATGTTCTTTTGACATGGCCTTCTTTATCCTTTTAATATTAACATTAACTTCACTATTTGCAGAGTACTAATTAATACACTAGCTTGTCGTTATTTTTAAGTAAAAACTAAAATTTTACAGAATTTTTTTCATTATATTCAAATGTCCACATTCTGATATATCAGCAAAAAGAAAATTTAAAATGTATGTAGTCTCAATTCTAAATTTTTGATCTAGGTCAAGTTCCGGTAATTTTTTTTTTTCATTTGTGCAAGAAGAAAACAAAAAATAAAATAAAAACACTAACAACCACAACAGCAAGCAAAATATGACAAAAAACTTGTCACAGTGCCCCGTTAGAGTTTTCAATGGGGGCGCTACACATATTATACAGGGTGATTCTTAACCTATATGCATAATAATAATAATAATAATAATAATAAGTTTTATTGTCATAAAAAAACTTGGGATATTATTGCTAAGGACAATAATGACTAACAATGGAAAAAAAGGGTAGTAAAATATTTTTACTTGAAGAGATATGCAATTATTTTAAATAAAACAAATAATAACCAATAATAAAAAAAAGGTTGTAAACTTTTTTTTCTTGCCGAATAATCAGCTGAATTTTTGTTCTTGTAAAAACTAAACAAATAAACAAGTTATGACGATTTTTGGTAAGTGCATTAGTACTCCGTTTTATTCTGCGATAGTATTTAGGTTTATTTTTACGGGATTAAAATAAAAATTGTGGCTTATAAGTATTATTATACCAAATTATTTCTGAAATAAAAAATGGGTAAGTACAGGGTAATTCATTTTAAAGTAAACAGTGGCTTATTTTTGAACTTCCCTGTACTTTTTAAAAGACGGATATAGCCATTTCGTGTAATCAGGTTTTCAGTTAATTTATAAAGTACCGGCATCTTATAGAGGGTAAAGGTACTGACTTTATATTCTGGGGTTATAAAGTACTAGTCAGGAGCTTTAAAGTGATGTGCCACACGAGTTTGACATTTATATCTGTCATTTTTTGTCTAAAATTTTGTTTATGTTGTCTTACTTAAGTCCTTAAATTTTTATGAAAAAATACCAAACAATTTAAAAGTTAGGAGAGTAGGTCCTGACTTTAGACAAGCATAGAGTTGCCATTGGTCCCGATATATCGGGACTGTCACCGATATTAGGCCCTATATCTCGACGTCCCGATTTCTTAGCGAAAAGTCCCGATTTACGGTATGGAACAAAATATTGATTTTGTATTAACCTCTGTATCAGAATAAGTTAAAATATGTAACTACTTATTAAAATTCCTTTTAATATTTTTTTATTAATGGCAAGTCAACGCACCGACGAAAGGAATCGACTGTTGGCAGAATCTGTCAAAGCAATTATGCAATATCAGTATAACTTTAAAATGCTGCTGAATTTTATAAATATATTAAAACATAAAAAGATATAGTGCACTCCCACCCTCGCTAAGCTTAAACATATCAGGAATTAAGGTGTCCCGACATTGACTATAGAATGTATGGTAACCCTAAACAAGCACTGTATAAGAAATTGGTAAAAGGTGAATATCCCATTATGATCCTAAAACTGTTTTTTTTCTATTTTTAATATGTGCTGATGAAGTAAAGAGATTTAACAAACTCTATACTTTTTTAATTAAAATATTTTAAGTTTACTTACATCCACTTTTTGTATTCCTTTGACTACCATGCCGTGTGTTGCCACCATAACTGAAACCCCTTTCTTTGCTGTTTTATTAATTTCTTGAGTCAACTTTTGAATTCTAAAAATACAAAATGTTCGAAGTTATTATTTTTACACTAGTCTCCGAATTTGTTGGGATCACATAACACAGAATATGTATTTGCTTTAACAAATCCAAAGAAAACTAAAAACTGAGATAGTTCTTTTAATCATTTTTTTTTTGTATAATCAATGAGTTTCCTTTTTTTTCTTTGATATGAAGCATTAATAATTTAATGATTACTCAGAAACTTTTACTAGAATGTTTATTTTTACTAAGCCTTCTTTTTTATTTAAACAGTAGTGTCCATAATTAAATCAACTTTAAAAAAAATTAAATAACTGAGTTAAAATCATTTCAATCAAAATTAATTTATTACATATTTATTTTGTATTGTCAATGTTTATGGTAAAAATACATTAATGTTTTTATAACATCAAAATATACAATAATTTAAAATTATTTACCCAGACAAAAGTATACCAAGTTTAATTTCTAAGGATAATTTTAAGATTTAAAATAAAAATAGCGACCCCTTAGAGTTAAACTATACGGCTCATGTTTGGTAAGTATTTCTTTACATTAAATAGAAACATTTGAGAGGGTAAGAGTTTTAAAAAATAAAGCACCCTACTGTACATAAAGCGGTCCATAGATCCTTCTATTCAATAAAAGGAACCTACGCCACACCAAAAGAAACATTTCCAACCCATAATGGAACCTTTATATACAGGGTGGCCCACCATATTCGACACAGTCTGTAGCTGGATAACCATGGGATTTTTAAAAAAGTTAATACTGGAACACATACAGGTCGGATAAGACCATAGTATAAAATTATTTTAGTCTATACAGGGTGTCTCAAAAAAGTGTGACGTATCAAAGTTATATTTTTTTAAATGGAACACCCTATATTTTATGACGGTTTTAGATTCTACTTTAAAAAATAACTTAAGTTTGTTTATAGTACTAAGTGTCTAATTTTATTCGTTTTTGTAATATTTGATTTTTTTGTAAAATGCAGAGGTAAAATTAAATTGATTTTACTTTAACACTTTTAACACTTTAAACTTTAAAATGTGTAACAAGATTAGAAAAAGTCTGCCATATCATACGTAGGTCAAATCAAGATCAAATATTGTACAGGGTGATCAAAAACTAATTTTAATTTTTCAGAAAATCAAATAGCCATATCTCTCTTATTTTAAATGGAACACCCTGTATTTTTTTACGTCACATGATGACAAAAAAATACCCTTTCAAATGGTGTATAGGTTGCCTATACCTATCTTTTGTGCTTTTTAGTAAAATCTGTTTTTACAAATTTTTAGTCCAAATGTTTATTTAAATTAAAGTTGGCTGTGAGATAGCAGCCATTAATATTTTCTTAAGAAAATAACAACGACCATTTATTGATTACTAGTGTTTTAGTCAGTTTAAAAGAAATTTCAATGATTTTAAATAAAAACCCTTCTTCTACAACAACAAGATGATATAATACTGGTAGGATGTGAAAAAATGGTTTACTTTAGTCTAGAGTTAATCCTGAAAAATATTCCAGAAAAAAACCGTCTGATAACCTTAATAGTTGCTTTAAAAAATTTGACACAGTGATTATGAATAATGGAAGAAACGAGTTATAGGTCACAGAATGTCGTCATAACTGACCAAAGGCGTTATTAGGATTGTTTAAAAACACAAGTTTTATCATTACCACATTCAGCTGAAATAAGTGTTATTGGAAGTAGCATTATAAGCAACTAATGAATTTTTTTCTGTGAATTTTAAAAATAGTGGCAGATAATACAAAATATTTTAATTTTGTGCTTTTTTCCAATAAATTTACATTTTGCAATAACGGCTTAGTAAATAGACATAGCGATATCACAGCCTACTTACATTTAAATAGACATTTGGAATAAAAATATGTTAAAACGGAATTTACTTAAAAAGTATAAAAGATAGGTATAGCCAACCTATACACCATTTGAAAGAGCATTTGGTTTGTCATCATGTGGTGTAAAAAAATACAGGGTGTTCCATTTAAAATAAGAGAGATATTGCTTTTTGACTTTCTAAAAAATTGAAATTATTTTTTGATCACCCTGTATAATCTATGATCTCGATATGACCTACGTATGATAAGGCAGACTTTTCCTAATCTTGTAACAAATTTTAAAGTTTAATGAATTTATATTGTTGAAATAAAATTAATTTAATTGCACCCCTGCATTTTGAAAAAAATTAAGTATCACAAAAACGAATAAAATTAGACACTTGGTACTATTAACAAACTTAAATTATTTTTTTATGTAGAATCTAAAATCGTCATAAAATATAGGGTGTTCCATTTAAAAAATATAACTTTGATACGTCACACTTTTTTGAGACATCCTGTATAAAGTAAAATAATTATATACTGTGGCCTTATCCGACCTATATATGTTTCAGTATTTACTTTTTTAAAAACCCATGGTTATCCAGCTACAGACCGTGTCGAATATGGTGGGCCACCCTGTATGTGCGTATGCTGTATACAACAACCCGAAATAGACACATTTTAAAAAGAAATATAAATTTGAAGTGGTATTAGCTGAAGATTTTAATTTTTAAAAAGTTGCTATAATTATGGCCAATACTGTATATAAAAATTTAATGCTCCAACCTGTCATCAATCTGAGCACTCTCGGTTTCAACTGATTTTAATTTGCTGCCCTCCAAATGTTCTATTTCCACAAGATTTGCATCGTGTTTTTCTTAACTTCTTCTATTTCGAATAACAACTAAAAAAATAATATGTATATTAGTCTCTAAAATTTTGATATAAATACTCAGATTTGCATCATGTTTTTTTTTAACTTTTGCTATTTCAAATAACATCTAAAAAAATAATACGTATATTAATCTCTAAAATTTTGATATAAATACCCCATAAAAAATAAAATTTATTTAAAAGGTTACCAAAAAATAGAAGTGGATAGTCATAACCTCATCCAGGGTTCTTGGCATGTTAGCACTTTAAAATTCTTGATTTTTATTTTTTATTTTAAAGAGAAAAACGTTTACACCTATGATGTTCAAAATAATAGATAGTTTGTTGTATGAACGTTGGGTCAAAATTCAACCATTGGTGAGATATCGCCTTAAAAGATGGTGGAAATATAAGGTTTTTATTTCTTATCGTAAAAACAAAAAAAATAGAATAATGAATTACAATCAGTATCCGTCTGGGCCACCGGGCAAATACCGGTGAGCCAACTTCTTGGGGCCACTGGGGGAAGGGCCACTTACGGAGGTAAAGTGAGCTACAAATCCAAAGTAATAAAAAGAATGGGATAAAAAAGTCTGCAAATTATTATCTGCAGTATGCAATAAAACAAATTAAATATTAAAAACATTTGAAAAGCCCCAAATTAATGATGTTCTTTAGATTATATTTTGTAATGAAATGTTTGTTTGTTCTTGCAGTCATATTTTAATGGTACGATGGCCCCTTTTTGACATATACGCATTTTGTTTGTCTAGAGCTACCGAAATCTATGTAAAAAGCTTTGGGGATCAAATACATTCGAAAAACCTAAAATATGGGCTTTGATACAGGCGTCAACAAGGGGGAAAGTAAGAAAAATATAAGAAATATGTTAAATTCAATAGTAGTATATGGAAAGGGAGCTCAAGAGGGGATTCTGGGATTTACTACAGCGCGACAGATTAATATGCCGGAGGATACCTTGTACCCGGTTATTATAATCTTTGATGAGCAGAGTCAACTGTTAATCCTTTTTCAATGCTGTAGAAAGTTCAAACATTTTTTGAGAATATTTTATATGAGCCGCACTCGATTCGTGTCTTTTTAAAATAATTGCTAAATGTTGCCAATCGCTTACCCCACCAACTCCGTTTAGTAAATGTCGGCTTCTTTCATCACCACAAAACAGTTTACAAGGTGCACAAAAAACACTATTTAGAGATACTGAATAAAGTAACCACGGGCGATGTATTTTGTCGTTATTGGGTAATGTACGATAATAATAACTTTCTGAAAATTTCCTGTTATTTTTATCTTTGGGAAAGTTGAAGTTTTTAATTTGAATTTGTGTAGAAAAATTTTCAATAATAAACTGAACTTCATTTGGATTAAATTGTGCAGGCCATTTTCCGGGATCGTTCGAAACCAAGTATAGGCTGGAACTTTCTGCACTGCAGGCCGGAACCGCCGGATTAACTGGGTTGATTACGGTTTCAGCATCAGCAGTATCAGCACTCGCACTATTGCTATCACTGTCATTTGACCTTTCATTATTTCTGTCATTAGTTGCAGCAGAAGTAATTTGTTGTGAAATATATTGGCTTTTTTCTTCATCTCCTTCACAAAGAATTTCTTTTGAAGTTGAAGGTCCTAAATTTCTATCCGACTTTTCTTTTTCTTTTCTGCTTTTGGTCAAAAATGATTCTATTGCACCGCTAAGTTTTTTTTTCTCCTCTGTTTTCGCCCCTTTTTTCTGTCTATATTGAAAACCCGAAAGTCGTTTTCTTTTTCTTTCAGACATTTTAAAATAATCACAAAACACTGGTAATGTAACACAAATAAGCAAAAACAAAAAACTCTATAATATGTAATATTGTTTCTATTGTTTATCGAAATAATCACTGTAACCCGCACCGCACCCGTGAATAATAAAATGTTTGTTAAATACAAAATCTCATTACTCTATTCGCGACCGTCGCCTAAACTGGTAAATATATAACTAAAAATGAAAATAAAAAGGAGAATGTATTTTCTCTTACGATTCAAGCCAAATGGGCGAATAATTACAAAAAAACACATAAAAACGCATCTGAGAAGCCGCCGCCCGCTGCCCTAAATAAATAGGCGAAATTTTTTATCGCTTTACTTTGAACTTTGACGAAAGCCGATAACGCGACAAAGGCGCCGACGGGGCAACAAAAAATAGTTTGTCCACAGTTTTAAATATAGGAGAGATTAGGTATAATATTATTATTACGTTTTTAGATTGGAATGAAAGAAAGAGGACAAATAAATTGCATTTTAGAGTTTCAATTAACGGTGTTATACAGGGCTGAGGGTCATAAAATATTTAATAAGAATGTTATTCGGGAAAATAGAATCATTACTTAATTTTTTTATTATTTGTATTTAAGAAAAAAGAAAATATCAGTGGTGCCTGTTTTGGCCGCCCTTATTTCTGGCCGCCCGTGTGCACCGCACACTTTGCACACATGGTAGCGGCGGCCCTG
>JACEGR010002429.1:0-129388 GCA_014170235.1 Listronotus bonariensis | reverse complement strand
TGACAGAATGTATTTAAAAATGATATATTTTTTGTTCATTTAATTTAAACAAGGTTAACTATGACTTTATTTATGAAAATTTAGCATGTTCCCGTAAAGAGTGATAATATCACAGTTGTTAGTAGTAGCTACTTTTAGATAGCAGTAGCAGCGATCACCGATATCAAAAAATCAGTGTTAGGCCCACCGCTATGCTTTTATAGTGGAGTTGGTCTGCAGAACCGTTCTATTACCTCTCCTTGCCTCTCATGCACCATCATCGAAGGAGGTGCACGAAGTGTTCTGACACTAATGACATATACAAAAAGACAAATAGTAAAAATACTTGGTTATATTTGAAAAATATCTATAATAATTTAGTGTGGTTAGATAATTAACCCGAAAAAAATTAATATAAACCACGGATGACTAAAACAAAGAACAACAAATCTGTCAAATCACTGTTTTTTGTTGTTCCTTTTAAAACTGTTCTGAAGAACGGTTCTACAAGTTAAAAGGAATACACCAATTGTTTAAATGTCAATTTGAAATTTTAGAATTGGTTGTAAACAGGGCCGTATTATCCATTAGGCTGACTAAGCTACAGCCTAGGGTGCCATGAAAAAATAGACGCTAGACAGGTGCTTTGGAATGAAATAGGCAAATAGGGCGTAGAAAGGAGGGAATGAATTTTTTTTTGTCATTTTGGCGCCTGGCACTCAAAATAGGCGCTACGAAGGAAAATACCTCCTTTTGTTTTTTTTTGCACTTCAAAAATTTTCTTGGTGGAAAATAGGCGCTCCGAAAATTCTTGCCTAGGGCGCCTCAAACAGTTAATACGGCCCTGGTTGTAAATGCACACTTACAGTCACGAAACCATAAGGCCCATTGACATGTTTTGGGTATCGGGTTGTGCAGGTATCGTAACTGTAATTCTTACGATTTTGGGCACAATGTTTAAAAATTGCATGCAAAACATTGTGGTAAACTTGTCCTACAAAAAAGTTACGCGTTTGCCCGGTCCGTCACCCAAAATATTTGACATTGACAGGCTAGGTTAACGCGCCGCTTCCATATATGGCGGTATGAATATTCGTGGTAGAAACGTCAAAAGAAACCCCTAAAAAGGATTAAAAAGTATTAGTACCTATTATGAAGTAAATTTTAACACTGGCCCAGGAACTACTACTTCTTTGAATATTACACTAAATTTTTGCTGTAAAAATTTTAAAAAAAATCAAGGGCGTTCGTTGTATTAACTTAAAAAAAAAACTAGTACCCAACTGTTATTCTCTTTAAATCATTATAATGATTTTTGACATAATCATTTTCTTTGGAGTTAATTTGATCTGATATTTTTCTGTACGACGACGAACGGTTTTCGTTTAGAAAAATAAAAGTAATTTTAATGCATAGCAAAATCCTTAGAATCTGATATGGTCTTCTTTTCTTTCTAAGTTAGATTTTTGACTGTGTAATAGCTTCCCAAGAGCATCAACTTTTTAATGACAATAAAATTATAATAATGTAAATATTTCACAAAGCCGGCTACTCACTACGCGATACTTGCCAAGTACTTGGTAAGTAGCAAGTAGTGTAAACGACGACTCGTTTAGACTTGGCTAGTTACTTGCTCTTCCCAAGCTGTAGCGGAAAACAATCACAAGTTAAAGGAGCCAAGTACTTGACTTGGCAATTTACTTACCGGCGCTACATTACGCGTTACTTGGCAAGTCGAATTGAAGGGTCGCGAGGAATAACTATCAAAGTCCGATTGGCATATTTTGTCAATATTTGCGTTTTAATATTTTTAGTCGAATATTGGTAAGCGGTACGTTGTTAAGCTGTGGTTGTATCTTTAGGCGTTTTTTTTTCGAGGACTTTGAACTTTTTCGGTGTAATTAGCAAAAGTTTGGTAGCAACCCCACTTTATATACAAAAAAGAAAAATACCTACCTATTTTTACTATTGTTAAAAGATGTAACCCACCACCTTCTATATTTGCACTTCTTTTTCTATTTCTTAATAAAATATAACCACAACTGATTGTTACAGAAGCAGCTAAAACTGTCGTTTCACTTTTGTTCATCTTTAAAAACTACTTGTTGTTTTTTTACATGTACTTTCCAAAACTCGCAATTCTATAAGTAGTTGCGTAATGTAGATAGCTTACTTGGCACTCAAAAATACTTGCCAAGTATATTCCGAGTCAAGTTACTCGCCAAGTACCGCGTAATGAGTAGCCGGCTTTTACTCTAATTTACATGTTAGACAAAAACGAATCTTACATACAAAACACCATATCAGATTTTAGTGATTTTGCCGGGCATTAAAATGGTTTTTTTCTTGTCTTGTTATATTGTTGAATTAAATTTTTAAAAACCATCAATACATTCTATAATTTTTACTTTAGGAAATCACATGATTGGTATACCAGTTTGTGGAGATACCAATAGCTACAATAAAATCCTACATGAAACCCTTTGCTTGCGCTGGTATCTAGCGGCTGCTACAATGCCGTATTTCCAAGTATCATCAGGTAAATATTTGTACAGTTGATATTTTAAGAAAAGGGACTATTTTGTAGAACATTTTAGGGATGATATAGAATATATTTTATATTATTTTTATTATTATGTGACGTTTAATTTTGAAATACATACATATAGGGCCACTTTACGTCACTTGGACCAATGTCTACCATATGGAACTATCTTCTGGAACCATTAGACCGGTGGACCATCAAAACTAACTTTGCATTTTTTTAAAACAAACTTAACTTATTTGACTAACTTAATTTAGTACGGGCATACCCCCAACTAGGGATAGCCCGTACGGGGACTTAACTACAACTTTAACTTTCTACTTGACTTCACTAACTACTTCTTATCTGATAAATCCCCTTTAATTTCTTTGTCCCTTCTTTAAAAATCAAATTTTCCCGTGTTTGTTTTGCATTTCTACGCTACCCAGTTTGTTTAATGTTTTTTATTTTATTATTATAAAAGTAACCTAGAAAATTGTTTAATTTATACTTTTAGACCTTGACACCTCACGTATAATTTTATGTAGCAAATTTCCCAATGTTAAGTAAACTAATTAAAATGTATACTTATTTTAAAATTCCCAAAAATGTATATTTTTAAAATTCCCAAAATTTATACTTTTTTTATACTAGGTGTTCACAATAAATTAAAAAAATATTTCTAAATAAGATAAACAGAGCATTGCTCTAATGCGCCCCTCCCTTTCATTTTTTAAATGGATTAATTTAAAAAAATTAACAGATGGATAAATAAAAATCGATGAAAATGATATTCCGTAATTCGCAATAGCTGTATGTGTGTCCTTTTTCATCTTGCACAGTTAAACAGAGAAGTATTAGTAGACATATAGACATTTTACGAACATTTCCGATGTTTAGTCTATTGTGACACAGAGTACCAAAAAGTTTTCGACTTCTCGAGTAGAAACGTACAATAGAAATCGAGGTGTAGAATTCTATAGAGAACAGAGTCCCGCTGCTGGTGCTGCATCGCCATACTAACCTTAGGAAATCCCATGAATATTTTAATACCTTTAAATATTGGCTCCACTATTGATTTTACAACAAAATTGTATAAGATGGTGTTGAAGGCATTGATAAAATAAGTTCTTATACTAAGTTTCGTTATTTCTAATAAGCCAATTGAAAGTTATTTAGAAAAATCGTTACATACCTGATACATACAGTAATGCATCCACCATTTATAAGATGGCGGCTGGGCGGCATCTTGGAAAAAAAAATAAAAAGGGGTTGTGTGGCGTATTATTTTAAAGCCCTTGACAAGTGCTTTATAACCCATAAATATAAAGTCAGTACCTTTACCTAGTACAAAATGGCGGTACTTTAAAAATGATCCATATATCTGATTTGGATGGCCATATTTCTGAAAGTATTAGAGTTAGATGTACTAAATTTGATTTTTTTTAAAGCTTTTTTAAAGATCTTTTTATTGGTTATATATTATACGGGGTACTTTAAGAAAATAATATATGGTTTTTGTTATACCCTGTATATTATTACCAGTATTATCATTAAAATAATTTTTAAAAGAGCTTTAAGGAAATACCACATTAAGTAACTTTATTTGTTTCGGAAATAAGGAGATCCAAATCGGGTGTTCAGGTTATTTTTAAAGTACCGTCATTTTGAAGTAGAGAAAGGTATTGAGTTTATATTTTAGGGTTATAAAGTACTCGTTAGAACCTTTAAAATACTGTGCCACACAACTTCTCCTTATATTAAATTTTTATTTCCAAGATCTTTAAATTTTTATCTGTCAACTTTACTCTAATATATCTAAAGCTTTAGTTTTTAAATTAATCCATTTAAAAAATGCACTCATGAGTTTTTTTATTTGAAATCAAAACCAATTTACTATTGTTTTTATTATTAATAATATGGCTTTGTTCGAATCTAAACAAATATTTTAACTTTATAGACGATCCGTTTAGGGATCCGACCAATCTAAATTCTGGATTCGCTACGAGAGCTGCTGAATTAGCAATTCAAAGACGAAGATTGCTAATCGACTATTATTACACTATTTTGGAAAAGAAAGAACCTTTAGTCAGGCCATTATATTATAATTACTATACGAACGTTTCAACCTTTACTATGGACAGGTAAGTTGGAGAGAACATTAGACATCTATACTTCTATACTATATTATACTATAATAATAATTTAAAGAAGTAAATTTTGTAAATTTGTTTGTTTGTTTATTTGTAGCCGCTATCTCTTCGAAAGTACTGAACCGATCACAAAAATTATTTCACAATCACAAAGCTACACTATTCAAGAGTGTTATAGGCTATATTTTATTATGATTAAACAAAAAGTTCAGATGATTAACGCCCAACGAAGTGGGCAACGGGTCGGCTATCTTGGCATAAACTATAACTTTGTAGAGGGCTTATTTCTTCGGAAATACTAGAACCGATCATAAAAACTCTTCCACAATTAGAAAGCTACACTATAGAAGTGCTATAGGCTATATTTTATAATGATTAAACAATCAATTTTGAAGGAAAATAATGACATAATGAATATCAATCTATACTAATATTATAAAGAGGTTCAGTTTGTAACTACGTGTATAAGCAGCGGTGGTCCAGTGGTAGAATGCCTCGCTCTCGCTCACGCGGGTGGCCCGAGTTCGATTCTTCGGCGGACGTAAATCTCTTTTTTTACAAATAACCCAGCAAACACCATTTGCCGGCAATATACATTTTTCATATTGGCATTGATGGTAAAGCATTGGCAATTGGTGGCAATATTAGGCCAACATCTAATACGCATTAAAAAGTTAACCCTAAATAAACACTCAATTGCCAATAAACTTTACATGCAGGCGAATTGCCGGCAAGCATACAAAAATGGCGGTATACCAATCCTGATTAAATAAAGCATGCCTTTTTGTTGCAGGCAAATAAATATTGGATTTTTGAAGGCAAACCTTCAACGCATATTTATACTTTTCAAACCATATTATTAACATTGGTATTTAACTAACATTCGAGCAATTTTTTTGATCTGTTTTATTTATAATGGCGGCTAAACAACATTATTTTATGTTTTTTACATAATTTAAAGGAAATGGCCTTTTCCTAACATTTTATTGATACAAATCATGCAAATAAAAATTAAGTCAAACAAAATGTTTATTATGTATTTTTGAGAGAATAAAAATAAATGATGGTAAAATTAGCTACGTTAATTTCTGACGATTTCTGACCGAAGGTGATAAATTCAAATTTCCCGCTTAGCCGAAATACAAGATTTGACAATTTGACAGATGAGGCAACCCTTGCTTTTGTTTGGCCGCTTTGTGCAATTGTTTTCTACGTGGTTTTCTAGCTTTTAGTTTCTTTTTTAAAGAAAAGAGTTTTTAGTAGACATAATTAAGTGTATTCATTACCTAATTAGTGTATGTTGTGTAATTAATTGGTGATGGCTAGTCAAGAAGGCGGGTTATTCAAGTAGACTGTTAGGAGCTGTAAACATTTTGTTTAAAACCTTTAAATTTGTAGTTACCTAAAAAAACTATATGAAATCAGGAGTTGCCTTATTAAAAGTTTTAAAGACGTGTTAATAAAAAAAATTATATATATTTAATAGTTTTTTTTGACATTTAACTCCTTTAAAATATTTCTCCCTATGTTTTGGATCTGAAAATTGAGTGTAAGTGTCCCTTAAATACTTACTATTTTAAAGTGTTTTCTTTTGATTTACTATCTTTTTTAAATTTTATTACATACTTTTTATTTATTTTTTTTGGTTTATTGTTACGGTATAAAAATTATATTATGTAATTTTTTTATTGATTAAGTTTTCCTCCTGTTTTTTTCATTTTTTCTGATTACGAAAATCCTAAATATGTTATTTAACCTTTGGGACATATCAACTTTATAAAACTTGCAATACTTATTTAATGATAAATGCCATTATCCTAAACGCATTTTTTGCCAATAACCTATTAATGATGGATGCCATCATCCTAAACCAATTCTTTGGCATAACTTATTAACGATGGATGCCACCATTCTAACGACTTTTTTTCATCATAACTTATTAATGACGGATGCCATCACATTATCTGGCAACACGTGGCCTCAATAACGGCCAATTGCCCACTTTCGCGTCCTTGATACCTTTTTGCCAATGCCTTGCCATTAAAGAGTGTTGGCAATGCCAGTAAACTAAAATGTACAACGCCGGCAAAAAATGTTATATGGGAGTGAGATGCTTTAGGCAGATTTTGGTTTCGATGATACACTTATTCTAATATTATAAATGAAGATGTAAAGTTTGTAACTTTAATTGTGCCATTTGTGGAAGGGCTTATCTGCGAAATACTGAACCGATCACGAGTAATTCTTTCACAATCAGAAAGCTCACATTATTCAGGAACGCTATAGAGAGGGCTACATTTATTATGATTAAACAGAAAGCTTAGAAAAATACAATTAACGCCCAACGAAGTGGGCACGAGTCGACTAGTACTTTATAAATTCTAAATAAGTCCAACTCTTTTTTAACTCAGGGGATTTGGTGTAATTTCTCAATTCTTTGTTAAAAGAAAGTTAAGCTAAATATCCATTTAAAAATTTCTTTTATGACAAAAGTGCATTATTAAAATTTTATTTTTAAAAGTTCTATCCCAACAAAAATCTTTTTTTTTAAGCTTTGTCTTTAATAAAGAAACGCACTTTCTTCCTCTATCAAGAAATTTACCAAAAAATTTGTAGGTATTAGTTTCATGTGAAAAGAGGGTACATAGCAGTTATGTTGTTTTTCTAAAAGTTATTATTATTATTAAGAATGTTTGTGGCTCTACTTTCTTTAAAAATGCGTTTTTATATGTTTTATATTACTATTTGTTTCAATGGCTCTGGTTCAATATTGTTTATACTAAAAATATTTTCAATATGCATTCAATTTTTAACTAAATATAGGTTATCATACACAAAACGGTGCTGAGACATTTTCTACAATAAAGAATCCTTATTTTTAGACAATACACCATAGGAAGTGAGCTATTAATTGCACATCCATTTTCCAGTGGAAACGTTAAACTTCGAGTGTATTTACCACCAGAAAGAGGTATTTGGTATGAATTTTGGGCTGGAACTATGTTTCAGCCCGATAAGAAAACGGGTATGTCATTGAAATTGACTCCCTGGAGACTGATTGGACCATGTTTATTGCACAAGGACATATTTTAGCAATGACTGTAAGTGTAAAAAACATGATATTAAAAAAAACACACATTGGTAAAATAAAAAAATTAAATTTACTGTTAAATAAAGCAAAAATATTATTTAATATTTTTTACCATACATTCGAGCAACACCAATTCTTAAATCTTGCTTTTCATTTAATACTTATAAAAATGAATTATGATACTAAAAGTTGTTAAGTTTCACAATTTATGGTATGATATACACGGGCATCAATTACCCTTTAAAATAAAACCTAACCACTTTACGGAAGTTGTTACTTTTACGGAAGTTGTTATTAGTTAATATAAACGGACTTTTTTTTTTGGAAAGAGTTTTGTAATTTTCTAAAATTGGAAAATTCCACACCCTTATTTTTTAACCAATAGGTGGCTCCCTCTATATTTTACGAAACAAAAAATGGCATATTTTGCTTTCGCACTTTGAAAACCTTGTCTTATGGTAAATAAAATATTTAGAAAGTAACTAAAATTAAATAAAAACTTTGGTAATTATTTACAAACCGGACGCATCGCCGATTTTAATGACAATTGGTATACGGGGGTTTTTTGAAGCGCTGATTACGAATCTAAGAGAATTTTTTAGTCGGACTCGTTTCGTTCTAGAGATCAGTCATCATCAAAATTAATAACCACAACTAACCCAAATTAACTATTATCCCCTTCTTTTTGCACTAAATTCTTGAGTCTTTCCACTAAATTGGTACTTAATATTTGATTTCCACCTCTAAGGACCCTTTAATTTATTTTTACCCATTTATTCATTAAATGGTAAAGCTTCTGCATCACAGTGAAAGTGGTAAAGCTTCCTTTTAATCACAGCGCCGCCAAGGCTACCGCGATCGGAAATGATTCAAAGTGAAGCTTTGCAATTTATGGAAAAAATGGTGTTTTTTAAAGAGGAAATCAAATATTGGGTTACAATTTAGCTTTAAATCAACAATTGAGTGCAAAAAGAAGGGGGTAATAGTGAATTTCAGGTTTGTTGTGGATATCATGTCTGATGATAAATATCTCGAGAACAGAAACGAGTCCAACTAAAATTCTTTCAGATTCGTAATTAGCACCTCAAAAAATCCCCGTATACCAAATTTCATTAAAATCGAGGTACGTCCGGTTTGTGAAATCATTACCAAAACTTTGGCAGCCTGTATCCCGCAAACCAGGAACCTTTCGACTAAGATAAATTACGTTAGATCGTTGTACTTTCGATCCAAAAAGATTGTGTGGTGAGAATTTTGTAAAGACCATTTATAAACACCTTGTATACCACTTTTAGGATACCAACCAGCTAAACCTATACATCGCACTAAACTGTTCCTCTCAAAGAAAATAGCTGCACAGCTTTAGGAGAGTTGTACAAAGATAATGTCTATCTGAATTTTACAGCTACGAATAGTTCGGTAACTATCAACAATCTACCAGATTCATGCACGTACACAGTTGGGTACCTTAAAGTTTATAGTTACCATGGTACCACCGGATATAGCAATAGATATGACAAAAATGTAAATGTATGTGAAAGTAGCCTTAATACTATAACCATAAATTATGAATGAATAGATGAAACATGAAATATCCTGTACAAAATAAACTTTTATTAACCTTTATATAAAACGTCTCTTATGTAAATTAAATATAGAAAACTATTTTTTTTTATGTTACTTATTTAAAAATTATCTCTTTAGTTTTTCTTGCTTAATAAAAAAACTTTTAATTCTTATTTGTCAAGAATCTTTGCTATATTAAGAAGGCTAACATCGGTCTGAGAGACTAAAAGTGTTAGTCAAAGCAATTGACTGATGTTTTATACAAAAAAATTAGCTCAGATTTACGAAAACCGCAATATTCTAGAGTGTGTCCGAGGATAGGTGTTACAAGAGGACAAATGGACCAAAAATTTTTTAAATTTTAAACGTCCTTTGGGAAAACTGGTCGCATGGTCCAAAACGAATAAATACAAAAAGTTTACTCCGATTGGTAATTATACAGGGCTAGTTATACCTAAAAATATTATTAGTTATTTTATATTATATTATAATATTTTTTTAATAGGACAAAATTTTAAGTAAATGTTGTGGAAAATTTAATTTATTGTCAAAATAAGTTGGATAATTAAAGTATTTTTGTCAATCTTTATATTGTGCATTATTTACATTAACAGTGCCTAAAATACTTGGCTTAAGGAATCGGTTTTTAAAAATATTTAAAATTATTATTATTTTTTTTAATTTTCTTTCCTTTTTCCAATTATTTAAGTTGGAATGCGTAATGTAAAAACTGAAGTTACATTTTTTAAACAAACATATTACTGGCTTCTTTCTCCAGAATAAAACCCGAAAGTTTATTTAACATTTTAAAGAAAACTGAAACTTCTTTATACATTATGAGTTGGAACTATTCTGCTCTAACGTCAATATAATGTAAAAGTTATTATTACTTTAAAAGAAATAGGGTACACGAAATATCTCAATAGTTAAATTGCTTACATTACAAATTTTTCGGCTCCAGTAAACAAAAGGGTTCATTGGCACTCGGTTGAAATCATTTTAATGCAATAAAATAAAATCTTAGACGCAAACCATTGGCCCAGTTCTCGTCTGGCGTCTTGTTAAGATTTTATTTTATTGCATTAAAATTATTTCAACCGAGTGCCAATGAACCTTTGTTTATAGGATTGAAAAGTTTGTAATGTAAGTATGTTATTGTTGAATATTTCATTATTTTATTTCTTTTAAAGTAATAATAAATAACTTTTATTATATTGTGTTAGAGCAGAATAGTTCTTCATAATGTATAAAAAGTTTCAATTTTCTCTTAAAATGTTAAATAAACTTTTTAATTTTATTCTGGAGAAAAGCCAAATAACATTTTGTTTAAATTTAATCTCCCCAGAAAACAAATAGAACATAAAAATACATTTTTTTACTCTCATGCTTTAAACTTTAAATTTAAATTTTGACATAAAATTCATTTCTCTACAACACTAACTAAAACAATTTTTTTTTTACAAAAGCAGTAAGTTTCTGACCATTGTTCATATTTTTAGTTATAAATCGCCCTCTAACATACCAATTGGAGTAAAATTTTGTATTTATTAGTTTTGGACCATGCATAAAGTTTTTCCAAAATTTCGTGTTGAAACCTATCCTGGGACACTTTGTATATTATTTAATAACTGAAATACCCCAATTGCAATTAAACTTGGTACACCACATTTAAAATAGAAGAGTTTTAAAAGTATGTAAAAACTATAGATTACTAAATTTATGCTGCTATGTACCATCGTGCCAAAAAAACTTGAATAACAAAATCTAGTTTTGTCATCGTCTATTAGAATACTCTGTTTTGATGTTATTAAAGTTAATGTAATTTTGTAATACCGCGCCAAATCGTTACCCATATTCGCAAACCTCGTAACTCCAGTCATATTATTATAACTACATTTTGTATTGCCCATGTATATTAATAACAATTAATGGAACACATTAACATTCTTAATAATAGGCTAAACAAAAAGTTTTTCGTATCTGATAATTTTTTTCTTTATGGAGATACTCGGTTTGCGAATTAGGGTAACAAAATATAACATTACCTCTAATTCACAAACATTGTATTTCCAGAATTGATTAAAAATCGAAAAACTGAATAATGAACGAACGTTAGGTAGGTATCCGAAAACCTCATTTTTTCAGGCATAATATTATACAACTAATTAAATATATTACCATTCCAAATAATAAACTAAACAATAGGTTTTTCTTTTTTTCCTCTTAAGTTTCAGATTATGGAGATACGAAGTTTGCGAATTAGGGTAAGGATAAGGAATGCGATTCTATATAAAACCAGGGGCCCGGTTTTCAACAGTAAAAGAATAAAGGGCTTTCCAAGAGAACATTTTCTCTCTTTACAAATTGGCAACATTTTAATGTATAATAAAAAGAGGCAAGCAAAACAGAAATTTTACACCCTTTCTATCAGAAATTTCTCCTCCCTTTAATCGAAAATAAGGACCCAGGGGACACTTTTCTTCCTGGATTTTAATGTCCAAATTTTCAATATGTTTCGAAAGTTTTTTTTATTTATAATTTTAATTTTTTTAAGCTATTTCTAAAAAACGAGGTTATCTTAAAAATATATACATATATCTGTGTTCAGTTCCAGTACTTAAATAAAATACATTTTATTAACACCAAAGTTTTTCACGTATTTTACTTTAATATTCGCCTTTTTCCGGAGGTGGAATCCAACCACCAAAATGGCGTTCCAATTCTTCAGCAACAGCTAAACACAATCGGTCTTGATAGGGAGCTGCCATTACCTAAATATAAAGTAATACTTATTAAAAAATACATATTTCTGTGATTTGCGTGCAAGTATGTGTTTTTCTCTCGTTCTAGGCCACTTAATCCTTGGAAGATTTGGAAGAAAAATTAATTATTATTATCTTGTCTATTAGAACTAATCTGGTTTGTACTTCTTGTAGCAATTGTTAGAGTCATGACTTAATAAGTAGCAGTTGTTTGTTTTTTTCTTCGTTTTCACCTAACTTATTACGTATATCAAACGCTCTACTCGGACACGAATTGCTTTGATGTTTTTTTATATAAGCTTTAGTGGTAAAACTGTTTATACAATCGTTTCACATACTTTTATATGTTTTTATAAATGATAGTCCAAACAATTCTCCTACATGTCTGGAGCGATTCAATTTTTGTAAATCTTTTATCACAATTTTGACACAACTAACCACGGGGAGATTTAATATAGGCTTTTATAACACAATTAAGTAAATAAATCGATGAAGCCACGTATTTTAATTTACATAAGCGGTATACACAATGACTCATACCCTCAAGGTCAAACAGTAATTAGGTAACTCATTCTTAATAACTGATAAACTAGATAACTCATTTTAAATTGGTAATACAAAAATCTTCCTTTAAATCACCTGTGAATTGCCTGATCTAAAATAGTAATCTTACCACATTAATCTTCCGAAAATTGAGCGGCCTAGCTTACTTCTAAATACTTCGCTCAAAACTAACTTCTAAATTACTCCAACGCAACGCCTAAATGTCAAAACTTTCTTCCCAGCCTGGGGCATAAACGAAACGAATGAAGTTAGATTCGTGTGCTAGAACGAGAGGATTGTTCCTGCTTTGTCTTATCTATTTTTATCCGCGACTTACATCTTTTTTACTATAATAAACGCGAAAATAGTATAGTGCATGGGCACAAATAACGTTTGTTCAGGCAGAAGTCGAAGCTTAAACGGCCGTAGTTTTGGGGCCGATAGAGTTTTGGTAGCAATATTTATTGTTGATTATGATTATATGGTGTGAATAAATCGTTGAATATACGTTTAATTTTAACAAGTTTATTTGACTAGTGCATATGTTGAGAGTTATATGATGTGATATGTGATAATTAGATAATTTAGAAATGGATCAACAATGGACATAAATGCGGTGCAGTTTCAACTACAGGATAGTTTGCCTTTTGAATAGAAACTTTTAATTAAACAAATTACTCCCGATCTTCTAATTAATTGTTCATCTCAACGACGTATGGACCCAGCGATTCATTTATAATTTTATGATAAACATTAAGCCAACAATCCTAATAGGTAAAGGGGGTGAACAAGCGAGAAATGAAAATGGTGGACTTACTTTTTGACCTTGGTTGATAGTATGCACCCAACGACGTTGGTCTCTATTTACCTGTGAAAAGTGAGGTGCGGAAATGAATAATCTACCCTTCTACAAACAAAGCACTGCCTACCCATATTGTTTTTAAAAACACTTTCTAATCATCAACAAACACCAGAAAATACACAAAAAAACGCATTATAAGCTTTATTTTATCACTTTTGGCTTCCCAAATTGTCAAATGACAGAAACCAACAGAAATGACAAAGCAAAGGGGGCGTCACCCACAAGCGTTTAGGAAAAGTTCATTCATATTTTATTTACAATAGAGTAAAAATCCCTGGGAGGCGTTGCCGGGATTAACAAATAATCACGTATTTTCAGAATTTTGATTTTTTAAAAAGATATAATAATATTTGAACATATTTTTTTATTATGATATCTTAAAATGACAAAAATATATGTATTGTTCATTTAAAAGTTATATTACAAAATTCTTTAATATAGAGGTTTATCCAACAACAACTTGTGGTTAGTAAGTTTAGAGTGGAAAAATTAAATTTGGCAAACCGCATTTTAGCGCTTTTACTGTGATGTATTGATGACAACGGCTCAAACGTAAACAAACCTGGTCCATAAGTCGTTGGTTCATCTACTAGTAAAACTAGGGCATACAACAGAGTTTTTAATAAGAATAGTTATGAAAAATATGACTGGATTTGTGGGTGTTCGGTCACAAATAAAGTGATCGAAGTATTCTGCAGTAAGAGAAATAGGCGAATAGACTTTTTTTTAAATAAAGTGTAAGTTCTTATTATTATTTATTTTTTTGCTTGTGCCCCCTGAGTAAAAATGTCATGAATCACCACTGCCTAAAATAATACTATTTAGCAACAGGTATAGAAAATGGCTATTTCATATTAATCATTCAGAATTACGAACCTGTATGCCAACAGGCATTCCGTTTTTGTCAAACCCACATGGTACACTAGTCGCTGGTAACCCTAAAGCATTTGATATGGCCATGAATGGGTATCCATTTTTAAAATAGAACTGGTGATGCTTATGTGCTGTTTGTGTATGGACTGGCATTAGAAGTATTCCATTTGAACCCAGTTTTTCCTAATATAAAAATGCATTAATAAATTTATAGCCAATAATTGCTCTAATTTGATTTATTTTATTAAAGTTGATTGTAGTTAAGGGGTTAATAATTCAGTGAGAGCTAAAATGGAGTTAAGTTTTTAGATAAAATTAGTGAATCATATGGTATATTTTATTTGAATAAAATACTAGTAAGACATTTTTAAAATATCATCAAGGGACCGATTCCGATTAGCAAATATGACATGTGGTTGATAGAGCAAAATCCCGTTTTTGTTGGTCTGATAATGGAGTCATTGGAACTGTATTTAAAAATAAATGAGATAGTTTTTTTGATAATTCTTGTAATTGTAAAACAAACCAAACTATGCAATCCTTACCAGTGTATAAATTAAATTTTGATAAGGAGTTATCATATGAACATATTAAATTATAGGCAATACTAAATGGGACATGTTTTTGAATTTTTTTCATCTGTCCTAAAGTATTTGTATCTTCATATTTTTCTAATATACACTCTAAATCAGCGTAAATAACAAAGGGGACTTTTTCTTTATTTTTATATTGTGAAAATGAAATAAATTTTTCCGTTTCTGTTGGCAGAGTTATTTTGGTTGTGTTAAGTTTTTTACATGTAAACATATGTTTATTTAAATTTTCGTTTGAATAAAAGTGATTGAGACACCTATCACAATAGAATTTTTATTTGTTAAATCATTACTTTGTTTACAGAGTAAACGAGATAAGTCTTTAATTAAAGTAAAATGAAAAACTTGTTCAAAATTCTGTATATTTTCATACAAATTCATTTTATTATCGTTTTCACTATCTTCCTCATCAGAGTCAAAAGAATTTATAGTTGGTATTATTAAGAGATTAATTTTGGTTAAAAATTAAATTGTGTTAAACATACCGGTAGAATCTCTCGTTTTTCAAAAGAAAATACATTAATTGAAAGGTTATTCATTTTTTCAAATTTAGGTATGTCTTTTAATTTTATAGGAAAAGTAATTCCATCATATTTAAGTATTTGACTAAAATGTGGATAAGAAGATGTTCTATTGGGATTATGAACATCCGAACATGGATGTAGAGCTGCTACAATAGACCATAGAAAACAATACTCATCATTATTTCTAATATTAAGAACTCCCCTTGTTTTCTGTATAAATTTAGGAACCTCAATAAATGTAGAATTACCAATATTTATAGGTGAATAATGATTTAAATTAACTTTCAGTTGTAAAATCTCAAGAAGGGCATAACCTGAATCTCTTTCTTGAAATTCTTCAAGCTTTTTTAAAGTATTATTTTTAATATGATTAGCATAAAATTCCCTTAAATCTGTATTTAAATCGATTAGTCTGTTTTTAGTTTGAAAATGTTTTATATCAGTTTCTCCAGTTTGAGGTTTTACAAAATTTGTAATAATATTTGGCTTTTCCCCAGAATAAGAGATATTGTATTAACATTTTAAGAAAATTAAACCTTTTATATACTATAAAGAATTATTCTGCCCTTGCATATTATAATAAAAGTTAAGATTACTTCAAAATAAATAAATTAATAAAATATATATTATCTACTATTTATTTTCATTCAGGTTATATAAAAATAATA
The DNA here is from genome assembly GCA_014170235.1 of Listronotus bonariensis. Taxonomy (NCBI): domain Eukaryota; kingdom Metazoa; phylum Arthropoda; class Insecta; order Coleoptera; family Curculionidae; genus Listronotus; species Listronotus bonariensis. Next base: position 113,250 of record JACEGR010002429.1, on the reverse strand, counting down.
TAATTTTGACCGAAAGCCTTTGAACCTTTGTTTAGGATTTGCAACCCAATTTGTATAGTAAGTAAATGTTTTATATAAGTAAAGCAGTGGGAGCCACATCATATATAAACCATGCTATTGACCTTAGGATCAACACATTGTTAAAGAACATTTTTAATTTGGAATAAGCGATTTAATTTTTTTGTGCTTGCCCTCCCCCAAAGAAAATTTACGTTTAAAAGCGAATTCTTTAGTTTTTCGTAAGTTTACTCAAATTTTATCATTGCATTACAATTTTTGCTCTTTGGAGGTATCTGAAATTCTTTTATAAGAAATTTCTTTAAAAAGAAAAGATCCACGAAAAAACTACAAAGTATTTATTGTAAAGGTTTGTTTTCCTTTGGGTAAGGGGGTTGCCACTGTCCACGGATGGGGTTACCAAGAAGAGAAATGGACCAAAAATTTAATCTTTTTAAAAAAGTAATTTTTAATAAAATGAAAAAAATGTGATTTACAAAGAGAAAATGTTAATTTTGTATACAGGGTTAGCAAAAAACTTAAAAAACATCTTAAAAACTTGAAGATTTGGGGGAAGGAAAGACTCCGCTGGCAGTAGGTTCCACAGTCTAGAAACTTTAGGGATAAAAGAACGAACAAAATGGGAAGTTCGGGGCCTGTCCAATTGGACCGTATAGGGATGCATACGCGCGGCACCACGAGTTTCTCTGTTGGAGAGCTGCAGGAGGTCGGAGCAGAAGCCGTAAAAGTATCTATAGAAGAGCGATAGATCTCCCACAGCTCGACGATGGGCAAGAGAAGAAGTCTTTGAGTAAGTGATCATTAATAAGACGAACAGCCCTTCTTTGAATGGCATCAAGAATGCTGAGGTTGTAGGGGAAGTTCCCCAGACATGAGAACAATATTCCAGAGAGGGTCGAATTTGGGACACATACAAAGTGTATAAATTGGAAGGGGAAAATACTTTTTGGCTCGGAAAAGAAACCAAGTTTTTTGACGCCGCGGTGGCTATAGATAATGTGTTTATGCCAGTTAAGGCTATTTTCAAATGTGACGCCCACAAGGTTAAATGTGTCCCGCTCTGCAAACCTGGCCACTCATAAGCAAAGGGAAGGTTTGATGATTTTTTCGCGACAAGGAACATGATTGTGTTTTGGATGCATTAAATTGAACGAGATTTGGCGCCCCAATCCAATATCAAATTGAGACCCTGTAAAGAGATATCTGGTCAAGAGAGATTGGCTTGGAACCTGAAGTGGAGAAGCGGTAATATCGTCAGCACAGAGCGGGGACACATTTAACCTTGTGGGCGTCACATTTGAGAATAACCTTAACTGGCATAAAACACATTGTATCTATAGCCACCGCGGCTTCAAAAAGCTTGGATTTCTTTTCCGAGCCAAAAAGTATTTTTCCTCCTTCCAATTTATACACTTTGTATGTGTCTCAAATTCGACCCTCTCTGGAATATTGTTCTCATGTCTGGGGAATGGCGGATCCCCTACAACCCTCAGCATTCTTGATGCCATTCAAAGAAGGGCTGTTCGTCTTATTAATGATCCTTTACTTACTCAAAGACTTCCTTCTCTTGCTCATCGTCGAGCTGTGGGAGATCTATCGCTCTTCTATAGATACTTTTACGGCTTCTGCTCCGACGAATTGTCCAGTATAGTCCCTCCTCTTGCAGCTCCCAACAGAGAAACTCGTGGTGCCGCGTATGCATCCCCATACAGTTCAATTGGACAGGCTCCTGAACTTCCCATTTCGTTCGTTCTTTTATCCCTAGAGTTTCTAGACTGTGGAACCTACTCGCCAGCGGAGGTCTTTCCTTCCCCCCAAATCTTCAAGTTTTTAAGTCCCGTGTTAACAAACTTCCTCTTACCCTGCTTAAGACACCCACGGTACGTTAGTATTTAGGCTTTCAGCCTTCGTGGATTGTCCAAAGGAACATATATTATTCCATTTAAATTACAACTTACCAATACTAGTTTTTTTAGCTTTTCATTCTCTTCGCTGTAGTCACTGACAATATATCGAAATATTGTTTCAATAAAGTGAAAGAAAATCAAATTAACGGTGAAGTCTGATTTACGAAACAGGACTTGACCAGTTCTAAGAAATAATGTTTTTTCCTAAAAATATGATAATTAGGGTAAACAGTTAAAATTTTAAAATAATGAAGTAATTTTTATCCCGTGCTCTATATTGGGTTAATAAAGCAACTTTTAAATACCCTTAAAACCGCTAAACTTACATTTAGATAATTTGGATCTGGAAAGTATCGAATATAAGAATTTAACATAAAATTGTCTCCCCGTGGCGCAGGGTCAGGCTTTGATCTTCGAAGTTATAGGTCGCCTGTTCGATTCCCAGCGGGAAGACATATTTCCGGTAGTAGTTACTTAAAAATAACGACCCCGGTGGCACTACTGCGTTGTTTAAAAGGTGCTGTGAAATGCATAACTGCATGGTTTAAACATCTAATAACACCGACACCCATGGTACTCTAATATTTACGCATATGCCTTCGTGGAATGTCAAAAAGATAAAAAAAAATATCGACACCGTTTCCGGAATTTTCAAGTTGTGTTTTTTTTTATGAAATGCTCCATTAATTTGCATGAGGCCAGGCATATGAAGTCCACAAATTTTTAGCATTTGTTGTAACTGAAATAAATTTTTAAAATGCCTTCTATCGAAAATAATAGTAGCCTTTAAGGGCAAGTGCGGCAATTCATAACTAAAAAAATACACTTTATGCATGTGTGCCATGCTATATTTTTTCCATGACAGTATTTCCAAAATATCACTAAACAGTATAAATTCCTTTTCAATTTCTTAGTCATTCAAATTCATTATTACTAATCATTTTCAATAATTTCTATTAAATTTTTTACAAACTGTCAAATTTTAAAACTTGTGACACATGAACTAAAAGAACAATGACGATATCAGGATAACTTAATTGTAGTTTAGTTTATTGTAGTAGGCATTGAAACAAAACACTAATTTGAAAGTGTGAAAAAGAGCTTCAAGTGTTAAAAGCTACTTCTTTAACACCTTATGTAGTGTACTAGAATGAAGAACTTTAACTTCATGTTAACGATTTGCAAAACAGCATTTTTATAACGGTCGTCGGTATTTTGAAATTCTGAATTCTTCCTAATTATCTTTAAACACATTTGGTATATCTATACCACAAATTGTAGAAACACAGGCTTCTAGACATCTGTTAAAATCTTGAATTAGTCAGTCTCTGCACTGTACCCACAAGTCTTTTAGATATCTTACGGACTCCTGTATAGCATTTTTAATATCTTCTGATACCCTTGGTACCGTCATTTTATTCCGATATCTTCCATAAAAAATATATTCAGTTTTCCAATGTCAACCCAAAATATTGCGCTTGTAATAATATTGTTCTTTATAGTCTCTATAAGTTCCGAATTGAAGCGATCTTACTCCATCTGTTTACCGGATAAAACCTGATTTATATTAAGATAGTATTTAAACAAGGTATGCATAGGGTTGCCTAAAGATATTAGATCAAGGGTATGACCAATGCAAGAAAATATTTTCAAAATTTTAAGTGACTCTGTATAGTGTCAATTTTCATTTTTTATCGTACATGACAGTACTTATATACTAGTACATTTTAATTATTGATTGTTATTATTAAAGCTTTAATAAATTTTCAAATTTCAAATTAAAAAAATATATTTGATACATTCTGTATTACTTTAAAAATATATATTTTAATAACTAGCAGTCCGTATGTGATTAAAAAATGTGCCAACATACAAATTTGCAATAATATTTAAAACCTAGCGCCAAAATTTAAAAAATTGTAATGCTCAGTACTTTCTGAGATCTTTAATAGGGCACTCACTGTAATGTGCCCTGTATATTTATTTTTATGTATGTAAAAATTACTTACGGAGCTCATCTAGCTTTAAACGGCACTAAGCTTATTGCCTACACACTAGATGCACTTCATTAGCAGCCTAGGTCAGAGGCGCAGCTCTTACTAAAGGTCCAACAACTCATGACTGTTGTCGTCTTCTGTGGGCACCGGTAACCTGCCCTTAATTAGTTGTTCCTACAAAAGAGTAATAGTATTTTTATAAGAAGGATTTTGTCAAAATATATAAATATAGTTTCCAATAACTAATGTAAGCTTTATGTTCAATGGTCGTTCTGACTGTTGCTAATAACGTTCGATATTTTACAAAAAAAATAAGCTATAAGAAATGTAAATGTAAAAATTTTATTTAACCTAAGTATTATATATTTTAATATTAATGAAGAATATTGTGTTAAAATTTCAAAGTCAATTGGAGCAAAATTGACGAAGTTATGAGTATTTTTATACCTGCCGGATTTTTGTACCCTATACCCGAAACCAACCCTAAGCTCCGCGGACTCCTGAGCGCGATATTGCATAAGCTGCAGCTGCTAATGCATTGGATTCGTTCAAACACACGTATTGTGCTCTTCCCAAGGATGTTTTGGATGCAATCAAGCCTATCTACGAAGATCTGAGCAAAGATGCCCTCCTGGAACGATGTGTCGGAGGCTTCACGCAGAACAACAATGAGAGTTTGAACCAACTTATTTGGAAAATCTCACCGAAGCACTTGAGTGGAACCTCTGTCGTCGTTGAAATTGCAGCTTATGTGGCAGCCAGTGTCTTCAATGAAGGTTCGTTTGCTTTACTTACCTTCATGCAAGACATGGAAATCAGTTGTGGATCAAGCGCTCATGAATGGGCGCGATCCACTGACTCCATACGCATAAGCCGAGCAGAACAGGAAGCTGAACGACAAACCAAAGAAGGCAGGATTCTTCGTAGACAGGAGCAAAAAGATGCATTGAGACATCATCGATGATAGCAACATCCTCTATGGACCTGGCATTGATGACTCAGTGTGAGGTATGTCGATAAAATTCGCTTATAAACGTTTTAACTGGATTTTTTGTGATTAAAACTTTTAAGCGTTTTTCCCACAACTCACGTTTTCAAAGTCGGTGCCCCTGATAACTCCAAAACTACTGCACCGATCCTTTTGAAATTTTAAACACTATTTCTGTGGTACATCATTTACGAGGGTAACGCTGTCTAGTTTTTTTTCATAATTTTGATTTTGCAATAACAAATTAGCCGATTTTTCCCACAAGATTGTGTTTTCACTTCAAAGTGTTCGAAAAAATGAAAAAAATTGGAAAAAAACTCGTTAGCGTTACCTGGGGAAAAGACCTATTATCTAACGAATGAACACTGATTTTTGATTTCAGATGATCCAGCACCAAGTTATGAGGGGCACCGCAATTCAACTTTTTTTTCGAGACACGTCCGAACAATTGCTGCCATTGCCGTATTTTTTAATATTTTTTGTAAGACTTCTGATGAAACATTCTTCGAATGTCATACTTTAATGTACCATTGGTTGAGTAAATAAATTCTAACTGTGTCGTCAGAAAAAATCACGAAAACATGGCTTTTTTGTACGATTTGACCTTACATTTGGAAAAGCAAGGTTTAAAATATTTTTACTTCCAATAACTTTTAGATTTTATGATCGGCAGCCGTTCGGTTATACAAACAGTTCCGAAGTTAAAATAGGACCAAAATAAGGCACGACCCAAAACCGACATAAATAAAGCCAGGCACTATCCTATTAAAGAAGTCTTTATCCCATCATGCATCTGCGCAAGCTCAGATGTCAAAACAAGGCCGGTAGTATTAGTGCCTGGCCTTATTTTACTGTGCAAACTTTCCCTATTAATAAAGGCTGTGGCTTCTCCAGGATTTTTTTATTATTTTTAACAATAATTTTGATATAATTGGGAAATAAAATAGTCGATTCTTTTTAAATTAGTCTTGTGTTCACAATAATTTACATATTTATTATTTACAATTCCTAAAAACTTCTTATTGGTCATCATTAAATCCTAGTATTATAAACTATGTATAAAAATTAAAACAATATTAAATTCAAATTATTTTACATAATACAATCTTACTTCACCTCCAGATGATCCTCCACTGGTGCAAGTTGTATCATAGGGATTGGTTGTATAACCATTTATAAAACTGAATGTCTCCCAACTAATAACACATTCTGGGGTTGTTGAAATTAAAAGAACTATTGCTCCACAACTTCTTATTCTAGCAACAGTTTCACCATCAGTCTCTGCTTTAATGCCTAATCTGGATTTTACACCCGTACAGAGGCTCATACCTAAAATGTACAATATATAGGGTGTGTCCATAGTTAGGGATCCCTGGACCATTTTTCTGAGTTATTACTAAAAAGCTAATTTTTCGTGAGTAGCTTCATTTTGACGAGACGCCAAACTTTTTTTCTTCAAACAATTTTTGTTGGTGGTACTATAGGAAGACCCATGGACATGTTTTGGGTATCAGATTGGGCGAATTTCGTAACTGTAACGATTTTCAAAACAATGTTTAAAAATTGCATGTCTTGTCCGACAAAAAAATTACGCGTTTTCCCAGTCCGAAATATTTGACATTGACAGACTGGGTTACAGCGCCGCTTTCATATATGGCGGTATGAATATTCGTGGTAGATTGTCAAAAGAAACCCCCTAAAAAGGTTTTAAAAGTGTTATTATTATAAAGTCAATTTAATTACTGGCGCAGCGACTATACAGGCTGTTCCAATGGTCTGGGAAAGTCCAATATTTCTGTTGTTTAACGAGATATGACAAAAAGTTTTATATAGAAGTTTTAGGGTTTTTAAACGTGCATGTTCCAAAAATATTTTGATGTATGTCTCAAAAAAATGTTATGGCTTAGAAGTTAGGTGGTAGAGGAGCTTTCCTCGCCTGAGGTGGTACCACCCCACTCACCCTTTAAAGGACCCGTGAAGTCTTAACGGGCGTTTCGGGTTCTTGGTGTGTGAGTCAGTTTTCCTTCTTCCTTCTCTTTCTTTTCTTTTTTTTCCTTTTAACCCCCAAACGATGTACAAATGATGGCGGCACACCCGGAAGTAAAATATTCCGGAGGTAAAATACCCCTCCATTCGGATCTCCAGGCGAGGGTGCATCCGGGAGGCCTTCATCGAGAAGTTTAATTTCTTTTGCAAACATATGTGGGCTTAACACCAATCTAAACTCCGTTCACCATCACCTTCAGTCAGCTAAACCCCACATACTGTTTCTAACGGAAACACAAATAAGTTCTAAATCTTCAACCAGCCACCTTCTCTTCCCAGGCTACGAACTTATTTCGTCTTTTCGCCCACATGGTGGCGTATGTGCTTACGTCCGCAACGATATGGCTTGTGCTCGAGTTTCCAATCTTGAATCGGGTAGGCCTGATATCCTTTGGCTCAAACTTTCCCTTAGGTCTTCAACTAAATTTATCTGCTGTTTGTACCGGTCCCCATCTAATAATTCCTATGTTGAATTTTTTTGACTTTCTTTCAACAAAGATCGATAGCATAATTTTTCAGTTTCCATCGGCTGAAGTAATCGTGCTCGGCGACTTCAATGTCCATAATAAAGATTGGCTGGGCTCTTCAAAAACTGACCCCTAAGGCAGAGCAGCCGAAATCTTTGCAGTTAGTAACTCTCTTACCAATCTTATTATGAAACCCACCTACTTTCCTAGAGCCCCAAATCATAGTTCAAATCCCCTAGATCTCTTTCTTACTACCAACCCCGAACTCTATGAAACATCTATCACAGCACCCTGACTAGCTCAGATCATGGCTTAGTTACTATATTTTACCCTGCACATCCCGAGGTAAATGAATACATGCCACCACGCACCGTATGGCACTACAACTCAGCCGACTGGGATGGCCTGAGGGACTTCTTCGCCACTTACCCCTGGAATTCCATCTGCTTTTCTTCTCGTGATCCTTCTCAAATTTGCAATCAACTAACTGAATCAATTCAATTGGGCATTGGAAACCTATATTCCACATACCATCAAGAACCCCAAACAATCCAATAACAAACCCTGGTTTTCCAAATCTTGTGATAAAGCTAGAATTTTAAAAGTTCAGGCTCACAAGAAGTTTCTACAGGATCCTAGTCCAGAAAACCGACAGGCCAGCATTGAAGCAAGAAACTACTACAATCAAACAATTTCTGAAGCCAAAGACTCCTTCGACAATCGTATTAAAAACAAAGTTCTTTCTTGCTCAAATGGCAGCAAATCTTTCTGGTCCTTTGCGAAAAACATTAGTAGGAATTTTTCTACCAGTTTTTTCCCACCACTAACTTTGGAAAATGAAATTATTTCTACCGCTAAAGGAAAGGCAGAACTATTTGCCAAACAATTTGCTGCCAATTCAACTCTTTACCCTCCCGTAAATCATCTAATTCCAGCGGTTACCCCAGTTTATCATAAAATGCCCGATATTATTTTTAAAGTATAACACATTAAGCGTATCCTTTCTTCCCTTAACACCAAGAAATCGTCTGGGCTGGATGGCATACCAGCAATCGTTTTAAAAAATGTGCTTCAGAACTTGCACCAATCTTAACTCGGCACTTTCGAATTTCTTACGACACAGGTATCTTTCCGGAGAGCTGGAAAGCTGCACGTGTTCAACCTATTCCCAAGAAAGGATCTAAATCTCTTCCATCTAACTATAGACCAATTTTAATTCTCTCAGTTCTTTGTAAAGTAATGAAAAAATTAATTAATTCACAAATTCTTAAGTACTTAGAAAACACACAAAATTTTGCATGACAGGCAGTATGGATTCTCGCCACAAAAGATCTACAGCAGATCTTCTTTCCTTCGTATCACACTGTTGGAATAAGTCTCCTTGAGTTTCTAGGTGAGTCCACAGATCATTGCTCTTGATATATCCAAAGCTTTTTGACCAGAGTCTAGCATGCCGCACTTCTTAATAAACTTCCAACCTATGGTCTTTCAACTAAACTCTGTACTTCTCTAGTTATCTATCTGATCGACGTATATCAGTTATTGTGGACGGCCATTCTTCAAGCTTTCACCAAGTAAATGCTGGAGTCCCTCAGGGCTCAGTTCTGGCATTCCAACATTGTTTCTTCTTCAGATCAACGACCTTCTCTCGTTCACAACTAATTCCATCCATAGTTTCGCCGACGATAGTAACCCTTCACTCCAATTTTCAGGTTCCTAAACCAATCACTAAACCTGACTTGGAAAACAAACGCAGAGCGATGCAGATATCTCTTTTGCAGGATCTTAATTTAATATTGGATTGGGGCGCCAATTCTCGTCCATTTTAATGCATTCAAAAACACAATCATGTTCCATGTCGCGAAAAGATTCATCAAATACTCATCCTCTATTTATGAGCGGCCAAGTTTTACAGAGCAAAGACACCTTTAATCTTGTGGGCGTCACATTTATCTTACCATTAAAAAGATCTTTAAAAGAGCTTTAAGAAAATACCACATTAAGTACATCTAACTTTATTAGTTTCGGAAATATGACCATCCAAATCGAGTATTTAGGTAATTTTTAAAGTACCGCCATTTTGTAATAGATGAAGATATTGACTTCATATTCTAGGGTTATAAAGTACTCGTCAGGAGCTTTAAAATGATGTATCACTCGACTCGCCTTCTTATTTAAGAATTTTGGGGTGGTGGCCCTGGTGGTTAAGGGGTTCTCCCTCAATAAATATCTTGACGTGTTTCGGCGATTTTCTCAAATCTGTCTCGTTTCGAAGATAACTTGAGTGGAAAGTTTTTAAATGAACACCCTGTATATATTCATCAATATTCTTAAAATTTTATCTTTCTCCTTTAAAAAAATGTAATATAAGCTATGGTTACTTTTAGAAATAAAGAATTTATTGACCTCTGAAAAATTCACTACATGAATATTAGGAATTAAAAATTTCTACATCTAACGTTACAAAAATGCGGCAACAAAGGTATACGACAATTTCTTGTAGGTCGATAAATACGTCCTTTATAGAAATAGCCATAGCTTATGATACATTTTTTTAAGAGAAAAGATAAAATTTTAAGAATTTTGACAAACATACTGGGTGTTCCATATAAAATAGTGAGGTTCTTATTTATGAAAAAATATTTTCAATGAATTTCTCAAAAACCTTAAATATCTAAAAAACCTTACATTTTTGGTATAGGAATCGCTAAAAACTTACTTTCTTTTTATTCCGACAATCCAAAATGGCCGTATATACAGGATATCCCATTTAAAAAAAATTGAGATTTAGCTATTTAAAGATTGAGATGTTGGCCATGCTATAAGAAATACCCTGTATAAGATCTAGGGATTTTTATAGGAACTTATTTTGTGGTCCTTAGTGTCCTAAGAACTTAGCTAAGTATTATGTATTATTAACTAATGTATTTCCGTTTTTACCTAATTTTCGGGTAACGTGTTTTTACGAAAGTTTTAGTAAATTATAGGTAAAGGCGCGCTTGTGGCGGCTTCGGTTGTATCGGCGAGCGTCGATCACCGGAATTAAGCAGTGAAATGCGCGCCCATAATTTGGATGGGTGTCCGGCGACAGCGGTGTTTCGGGCAGCGGCACGCGGTGTTCCTGCTCGGGGATGCGGACCGAGCAACAACCATCAGAGTTATGGAATGAATGGTGTGTGAATGAGAAGGAGTAGGGGTCAAGGTACAATAAGCCTTCAGGGCTGCAGTGAACCACCTAGGGGGGCGGTCGTCGGACCTGGGTGGGATGACCCCGAAAGGGTGAAAAAAAAAAAAAAAAAAAAAAAATTATAGGTAGCTTGGCAACATCGCTACAAATGCCAAAAGAAAATAACGTACTATATGCAAAATTTTATGATGAATCCGATTCTGTAGACAAAAATAGGGGTTACAATTTAAAAAAACTAACTTCTTAGCCATAACTTTTTTTGGGACACTCTGTATACATATTTTTGAAACATGCACGTTTACCTACCCTACAACTTTTATTCAAAACTTTTTGTCATATCTCGTTAAACAACAGAAATTTTGGACTTTCTCAGACAATTGGGCCACCCTGTATGTCTAAAGCTCTAGGAGTTATACACTATAGCCTGTCTGTAGGTTTACATCTGACATTTATTGCATGATATTTATGTCACACAGAAATTCTGGCTAATGTAAACGGTTAAAAATTTATGTCCGATACATTTTTTTATGGTTTTCATTAGCCAGAATTTATGTCCGATATAAATATCATGCAATAAATGTCAGATGTAAACCCACCATAATAGATTTGACATCCGGTATGCGTCAATAATTGCTTAAATACAGTAAATTACAGTTTAAACGAGTTACCCTGTTTATATTTGTCCACCAGTAAAAATCCTAATATACAGGGTGATTCAAAAATCGATGACGAAACTTAAAGGGGTGATTCTACTTGACAAAATAACGGTAGAGCTTCATATAATTTTTTTCAAATGTATAATTAAAAAAAAGTTATTTTTTTTAAAATATTTAACACACCGTAGTTTAAAAACTAAGACGTTTAGGACATATGTTTATATGAAGTTCTTTCTTTCTTTCTGTTGTAGAATCGCCCCGTAAAGTTTGTAGGTTGAGTTACTGGACACCCTGTATGTATAATGCAAAAACTAATTTGATTGAAATTGATAAAAACTTTAATGTCCATTGGTGCCTAAATGGTGAGGTTTATCGACTTTAATAAAAAGTACCTTTTAAGTTTTTGACTGTCTACAAAATGGCGTCCCAAACTATGCGATATCTGTCAAAATAAAAAGTTATGATGTAAATAAATTTTAGGTAGTTTGTAAAAAATAATAGGTAAATTGACTCGCGAGCCCGCGTTTAAGCCCGGGCACCGGTAATTTTGTACCGCCTTTAACGCCCTCTCTTCGGGCCTACATCGCTGATCTCGATGGATTGCCAATGTTATTACCTGCGCAAAACAAAAGTTACATTTCATGGGCGGCAAAAACCGGGTTTGTGCGCAAGCAAATCAAGGGTGATCACGCCTGGCGCCAAACAGACTATCCGCATTATCGGAAAGAATTTGTCGACGCCGTCCTGGTTTTCCGTTCGAAGTACGGTAGTTAATGAACGTCACGGCCAGACAGCGCACGGAGGGCACGGGGTTCTGGTGTCTTTATTTTGCCTCGGCTTTTAAGTGCGCATGTTCGTTCACCCTCGATTCGTTTACTGCGCGATGTCGTAAAAATTCGAAAAATGCTTCTTGCCACTGCGGATCTAAATGTAGGTTATCTATGGCCTAAATACAATTTTGGAAATTACTTAAATAACATGGTATTTTTCTCAGCATTTTGCTAACCTAATTTTAAAAGTTACTCACCCTTTACCCCACAACTTTCCTTAACAGTAATCGGTACTCCTAATAACGGTTTAAATTTCTCTAACTCTTCAACGCTTAATGATGTCGTTTGCAAATAACTATCTACTTGTTTTGCTTCTTTTAAAACATGCCGAAATCTTTCTTCCACTACAGCGTTTAATATAGGATTTACGTCTTTGATACGATCCATATAAACTTGGCATATTTCTTCACTTGATATCTAAAAATCATTAATTTTTATTTTTTGTATGGATGGTGGAGGGAGGATAATCTTTTTATGGCGGAAAAGTTGAAAAAGTGGCCATCGGAATGTAGCAAATTGGGATGGCGCCACAGTAGCCAGTGGAGGGATTTTGGTATTTCCTCCCTTTTTTATTTTGTTTCTATTTGTCCTTTTTTCATTTTGTATATCACTCTAATAATTCATGCTCATTGGTTAAAAAAAAATCTCCTCTGGCTACGGTGCGCCGCCTTAAGTTGCTCCTTTCGACGGACACTTTTTAAAACATTCAGATGGTTATCCTTCCCTCCACCATCCATATTTTTTGTTTGCTGTATTAGGTTTGTTCCAGCAGGCTGTCAGAAATGTTTGCAACCGTTCGGATTCTGCGCACGTCAAATTTGTCGTTCCAGCAGTGCCATGTTTGTAACATTATTCAATTGTTGGTTTTTCCAGCAGTAGTTTTAAGATGTTAGAAACATGTTGGAAGACTGTTTGAAAAGTTTGCAAACTTTCTTCAAACATTACTGACAAATTGTTAACATAACCATTATTTGTAAGTACCTTTAAAATTATACTTTTTAAAATTTCTAGATAGATTGCATAAAAAATAAGAATTATATAACATATAACATTGTTTTTTTTTAACATAAGTCAGGTAAAATTTTGTCACTACAAGGACAAGTCAAAAGCGTCCACCACAATAAACTATTTTTGAATTATTTTAAATCATAAATATTTTTTAAACGCAAGGAAATAAAAATATTATTTTAATTAAAAAGATGATATAGGAAATATTTTAGAAAGAAACACAAATATTTCATTTATTGTTAAATTTCTAAACTAATTTTTTCTAATAATAAAAAAGGGGTGTTCGGTGTTTTTATTTAAAATGTTTTAAAATTTTTTAAATTTTTCTTGTTAACTAAATTATAAATAACATATTATTAGCAGTAAAGTAAAACAGAATTTAAAAAACATTTTTTGTGTTTCCACAGCTCACAAAAATAATAATATTTTTAGAGCAGAAATATTCCTTGTACCCATTTTTTTTAAAAGATTAGCCCTTGTCAGCCATTTTAAAAACAGGAACCATGTTGTGAAATATCATTTACCAAACATTTTTATGGATAATAAAAAAAAAAGGTACTTGATTAAAACTAACAGAGTTGATGGCACTTCCAAATACATTCTGAATTAAGGAATGTGGCATTGGAAATGTAAATTTGTTATTGTATTAAAATCAAAACTTTTAAAGGATTAAATGTAAAATTACAAATAAATAATAGTTTAAAAAACTAAAAAAACACGCTTTTATATGCAACCGAACTAAAAATTAGAAAATAATTTTCACTACTATATATTACTATATTTACTATATTTACTGTCATGGCGCCTGGTGATGATGATTTATCAGACGCGGACGCTAAAAAGTGCAAGTATTGTAAATCGAATGTTGAGAAAATTATTATAAAGTGTAACACGTGTAAAGGGGCGTATCACCAATCGTGTGCGTTAAGAATTACGGGCCTAGTAGTCCTCAGTGGTAGTAAAAATCTTATTTTATGTGCGACCTGTGCCAAGGTCACGCGAGAAGCAGAAATTCAAAAAGCAGAGCAAATGATGCTCTTAAGACCAAAGAAGCAGAAATGAACCTACTTAAAGTACAAATTAGTGCCTCTGGACCTGATGGCTTTAGTGAAAATCAGATTCAGACGGAATGGCAGAAAAAAATTGAAATTTTGGAGGAAAATGTAGCAAATTTTATGGGTCAGCAGAAGGGCGCCAAAAACAATGAGGTTATGTTAGAGAAAGAAGTAGAGTGTTTACAACGAGAAATAAGCATGACTAACAAGCTTTTAGCGGCTCTAGAATACACAGTGGGCTTGCAAAAGACAAAAATATCGGATTATGAAGAAAAATTGGCTGTAATTGAAAAGGTAAACATTGCATCCCTTTCCTCACCAACCCGCGCGCCTCCAGGAGTCTGTTGCCAAATTTCACAAGCGGAGGAGAACCACGAAATACGCAGCACCAATGCAACGTTGCCAATGCACAGAATAGGCCTTGGCCAACGAAAATCAATGAAAAACACAATTTGGCAACTACGGAGATGGCCAGTAGATCAAATGCACAGTCTGTCCCATTTCAAGAACAAAGACGCACGAAGGAAATTTGAGAGTAGTATAAGTAAAAGTCTGGCAACATATCACCACACTGATGTCCCACAAGACCCGCACCGTAGCATGACCGTGTCTCGTACGGTCTGAAACATGCCCAGCTAATAAAAACTTACGTGGATGGGATAGCGCCGATGTTTTCCAGAACCAAGCTTTGACTTTACCGGGCTTCACCTTTTATTTCAGTTCATTACGTATAAAAATTAAAGTTTGTGGTTAAAGGTTAGTTGTTTGTAAACAAACAATACAAGAAAAAGTGATTTAATAAGTATTAAAAAACATAAAATTAATTTTATTGTTACATCTTGTTAATAATTTGTAAGTAAAACCTATAAATATATTGTAAGTTTTTTTATATATATTTTTAAAAATTAAATAAACCATAAACATTACAAGTTCGATGCAAACTGACTAATTAAAAATCCGTTGCAGCCGACACGGCGTGACGAACAACCGTTGGTCGGTGATGTTTGTTTACTTGTTAAAATGCGGTGCGGGGTATCTGATCGGGCACGGAGCGGTGATATTAAGCCTACAACATTTGATTACAACGGTACATTTCAAAACCGAGACACAGTTGTGGAACGGGGCAGGCCTCAGTGTGGTTATGTGTGGCCTAACTTTAAAAATGTGTTACCTTATTTGTAAAGCTTTATTTATCGACTAGGTTTAATTTAAAGCGTGGTATAATTGACTCATATTACTGAAGTTTGATTAAATACAAAGCTTTTTGCACCGCATGTACCTACATTTCACCAGGGAAACGCACGGTCACGAGCTCATTGTGATTATGTGTGGCCCAACCTTAAGATGGTCACTTATATTTTGAGCCTAATAAAGAAAAAACATCAACTTGTCAATGAAAAGGGTTTTATTGTTTTTCAAAATATTCTCCTTTAAGATCTATACACTTTTGCATGTAAAGCACTTGTCAAAGCAGTTGTTCCATTCTAATTAAAACACTTCATTAACACCTTTTTTTGTAAACGTAAGAAAAATATGCTATGTGACTGACATGTGGCGACACCGCCAAAAGGTTATGCTGCGCCCGAAAAAGTTTATCGAATACGGTATATGTGACATAAAAAAATTGTGCCACTCCAATACGTTTTTCGGTTACAAGATGCAATGAGTGATAAAAAGACCGCAATAATTAGAAAACATGTTTTTTTTCCGAGTGTTTTTAAATGAAAAAATTCGACGACAATAATCCAATGCAAAAATGCAACCATGATGGTAAAACTGCACGAAAACACCAACCCCATAAAAATTGGCAGAGGGGTGCGACAAGGAGACACTATGTCACCCAAACTGTTTATCACCGTTTTGGAATATGCTTTTAAGATGCTTAACTGGAGCAAAAAGGGTATAAATATAGATGGCCTGAATCTAACAAATTTACGTTTCGCGGACGATATTGTTTTGTTGTCCGACAATCTACAAGATATCAAATCAATGCTGCAAGATCTTCAGGAAGTGTGTGCTCAGGTAGGGCTAAAAATTAACATCTTAAAAACCAAATGTATGACAAATCTAGTTCCAAGCGGAAACACTGTTATTGGTGACTGCGAAGTGGAGTTTGTTGACAAATACATACATCTGGGTCATGAAATACGAATCTCGAGAGATAATCTGACATGCGAGTTAAAAAGAAGAATTGCCCTCTCTTGGGCTGCATATGGGGTAAACTTAGGGATGTAGTTGAAAGTAATCTCTCAATCTGTCTAAAGCGAAAGGTTTTTAATCAGTGCATTCTACCAGATATGACTTATGGCGCTGAAACTTTAACTTTGACCGTCACATCTGCTAAGAAGCTCAGAATAACGCAGCGTAAGATGGAAAGATCGATGCTTAGTGTGTCAATTCGTGACCACGTTAGTAACGAAGTTCTACGTGCGAGAACAGGGGTCACGGATGTTGTCTATCAGGTGGCAAAGCTGAAATGGAACTGGGCTGGACATGTAGCCCGCATGACAGATGGCAGATGGACGAGGAGGTTGCTCGAGTGGAGACCAAGAGCTGACAAAAGAAGCAGGTTAAGACCTCCGACGCGATGGACAGATGACATAAGAAGAATGTTTACAAATTGGATGCAAAGTGCTCAAGACCGAGGACGGTGGGCAGAAATAGGGGAGGCCTATATCCAGCAGTGGATGCAAAGGGCTGATTGATGATAATGATGATGAATTCAATGAATCAATATTTAAGTTAGTTGACAGAAATTTTTCATTTTTATCCCTAAATTTATGTGCCACTTGAGGTTGTTTTACAAATTTGTTATAATTTTTTCAGTGACTGTTCTGCCTTTTTAATAAAATATATTTTTAATGACATGATAAGGGTGGTTTAGAGATTTTATTAGTAAATAAACATAACAATTTAAAACCTATAACTTTTCCAAGATGCTTGTGCAGTAGATTTTTGCGTATGATTTCTATTGTTTTTACGCAGCGTTGCCAAATATAAATACCACGGTAATCAAATTACCATAAGCACTCAACTACTTTAAACTAGTAAAAAGTATAAAACATATTACGTTTGTTTTTATTTAATAATTATTTATTGCTTGCCAACAAAAAGTTTTTCAAGTTTTCCGTTTTTAAACATTTTCTACCTTTAACACTTTTCTAAAATTTAAGCTTTTAAAATTAAAAGAAAAAACGTAGAAAACTACGATGCATTTCATCCAATTTTTTTATTTTTTGTAGTTTTAATGAATCCGCACCTATAGAACTTAATGAGTGGAGCGGGCGCGAATTTCGAGGACCTCCCAAATCGTGATTAAAATTTCTTTTGGGTAAAAGGGAGTCATTTTGGTAATAGCGACGACTTTTAGTGTGCACTCTTTCACTAAAAACGGGAGCGCATTTTACCCAAAACGAAAAAAATATATTTGGAGATGTTGGTGTATGAAATGCTATAGAGATTTTTATATAGTTAGTGTTCTGTACAAATTTTATAAATTTAATTTTTAGACATGGTTTTTTGTAATACAGGGTAGCCGTCCATGTTTTGGCCTCTTTTAATTTAGAATAACTTTTGAACAATTAAAGTTATCAAAATGTGCGATTTTTGCAAAGAGCCATTTATTAATATACATATATACAGGGTGTCCGGGAAAATGTGGGAAATCTCTCGCACACGTATGGAACAGATGAAAATAACACGACAAGTTCCTATAAAAATTTTCCGTTTAAGCCTCCCCTGCGGTCATATGATCCCCTAAAGGGGGCAGCTAGAAATCGATTTTTCGTGAATAACTTTTAAAGCGCTCTGTATAATTTGATAATATTTTAGTACGATGCATACTAGTAAAGACCTCTTAAAATAGTGCCCTTGAAACTTATGTCGCTTCTTTAGTTTGCCAGGGACGGACTAGTTTTTGCACATTATTAATAATATTTTTTACGCCCTGTATGGTGGAGACACAAAAAATATGTTTTTGGGTAGTTTAAACCTTTTGCTAAAAAAAGGTACTCTTGTTTGACATCGATAAAATGAGCCGTTTTCGAGTAAAAATTATTTTAACAATAAGAGTTTAGCTATTATAATTAGAAGTGTATTTTTGGCATTAAAAATTTGCTATCTATAGGGATGGCAACGACATATCGATTATTTTCAAATATCGATATTTAACTTCTCGACATATCGATATAACAATATCAAATATTCTTGATATTTGTGGTAAATGAGACAAAATTAAAAACCCTTTTTTTTTAACTTAAACTAGATTGAACCCCGTCGAATTTGACGGGTTTTAGACAGACTACAGTAAAAGGCACAAGTACGTGTAATTTGATTGGTTTAAAGCGCTATAGACGGTCATGCAAAGCTGTCACATTGAGGGGGTCATGGTAAGTTCTGGTTAGTTTAATCTAATTTTTAATTCGCTTTGTTTAGGAATTAAAAAAATATATATAAAGTGACCAGAAGCAACCAATGTAACAGTTTTGCATGACCCTCTTTGGTGCTTAAAACCAATCATATTACAAGTTCCTGTGCTTTTACTGTAGTCTTAGGGGTTTTATGTGATAAATGTAAATGCGCCGTATTTACCTTATGTGGCATGTTGCAAGTTACGTGTTTAATGTATCATTGGTAGACGACCGCTTGACGTAACACAAATAATTTTATAGGTTATTAGTACCGCTGCCAAGGTTATTTGCCTCACCGGCTGACTTGATGCGGTTTATTTCATATTTTGGTTGTTGCGTTTCTTTCTTTCTTCTGATTATATATGTTGGACTCATTTGCCGAATTTGTCAATTCGCCGAAATACATATTCAATTCGCGATATGATCAAAGCCAAATGATCAGTTGCCGAAAATATGTTCTATTTCGGAATCTGTTTAAGACCGATTTACACATTTCGCGAACTGAGCTATCCGGAGTTGCTCAAATGGCAAATATGAATATGTTTTGGCAGATAATCATTTTTAGTTTAATATTTTGCCGATTGCGCAATTAAGAAATGAACAGACCTCGAACACAACTAAAAATGCTATTGATTCAGGAAAACAACATTTATTTCTTAGAAACAGCTTATTACTTAAATGGAAACTACTTATTATTATTTATTTATTACATCAAGAAGAACTTCCATGGCACTTACTATTACATTTGACATTGCTCGAAACACATTTTCACCTTTGTATAAATATAATGACCCAATCTATCGGCAATTGTGCATTTCTAAATTGCTCGCAATATTAAACTAAAAATGATTATCTGCCAAAACATATAAATATTTGCCATTTGAGCAACTCCGGTTACCTCAGTTGGCGAAATGTGTAAATCGGTCTAAACAGATTCCGAAAAAAAGATTTTTCGGCAACCGATCATCTGGCTTTGATCATATCACGAATTGAGTATTTATTTCGGCGAATTAACGAATTCGGCATGTGTGTCTAACATATATAATAAAAAATCTATCTAATAAAGTGGCAACAACATTGAGCAAATATGACAAACAAATGTTTTCGATTGAGGAGTTTAATTTAAGTCGCTAAAAGCTGTCTAAATACGGTCGAATTCGACGGGATTCAATCTAGTAAAAATAAAATGCCAGAGATTGCTCCTCTATCTGTTTTAAAGGTCGAATAAATAAACCCTCTGTCTGCGCTAGAGAAGCGGAAATGTGGCTCATGGGCTCTATTGTCAAAAACGTCTTTTATCCAAAGTCTTGTGAACCATGTTCAAAGACGTAATCCATATAGTCAAAAACGAAAAATAAAAACTAATATGATTGTTTTCTTCCGTAAGCTTTATACTATTATAAGCAACCGTTATTATAGCTTAAATCACAATTTTATCGCAAAACTTTTGAAAAATAATGCTAAAAGTGTATTTAAGAAATAATAATAAATAATTTTTTATGAAATGGAAATAATAATTTATATTTTATTTTGTTTTCTGGAAATATAAATATGAACAACATTATTTGGCTCCTATTCAAAATAAAGATATTTTATAAATATTTTTTACACACTAGAATTTATTATAATACGAATGTATGCAATGCAACAGTAAACGCGACATCAACTTAATTAAAATATTAACTTTTCATATGTTCCGCCGTTACTACTTATGAGTTCATGTGTATGATAAGAACACTTTTAAAACATTTTTAGGAGGCGTGTGCATTTTGATAGAGTCTACCTTGAATATTTATACCGCCTGTTACGAAAGCGGCGCTTTAACCCAGCCTGACAATGTGAAATGTTTACTTTGTCGGACTGGGCAAATGCTGCATATTTTGTCGGACAAGTTACAAAAGACTCTTTGTTTGACCTCCGGACAGTGCGGACGTGCGTAGAGGACTACAAAGTTCTTCCCGGAGTGGCGGCTAGAGGTGTCGTACGAGCGTTTTTTGCCTTCGAGGGATCAAGGAAAGATTCACGCTAAATTGACGGCATCTTTCTTCTGGATCTAAGCGCTGTGAGCGAAGATTCCTATAAGCTGATGGTATCCTGTTTGGTGGTGAACACGAGGTATTTCTCAAATGGCGGGAAATAGATGGGCGTGCCATGGGAACTGTCAGTGTAGTGAAAGTGAAGGTTATACGTAACACCAGTAGCAGATCTTGGTTTGACAGCCGACAATTTATGCATTGCATCGATTGTTAAATTGTTTGTCTTTTTGGAATTTCTGGGAGCTACGAGCTCGATTATCCAGATTTTCCGCCGACGAAGCCCTGGAAAGCATAGTCCGGAAAAAAGAATAGAGAAGTTATAAAAATGTTTTAGGTATTTGTAATTCTTAAACATAGTGTCAAAAATGGTGGGATTTACAGTCATGAAACCATAAGGCTTAAAGACATGTTTCGGGTATAGGACTAGTCGGGTTTCGTGATTGTAATACTTACGATTTTTGGCACAATGTTAAAAATTGCATGGTAAACATTGTGGTATCGACAAAACAAGTGACGCGTTTGCGCAGTCCGATACCCGTAACATTTGAGATTTACAGACTGGATTAAAGGCGCGCCGGTTCCATATATGGCGGTATGCATATTCGTACACTGAAAAAATGATATCTTAAAACAAAAGCCTTAGATTTTATTTGAGAGAAGTGTGACTTTCATAGGTGTTAAAGAAATATGATTTCAGCTTTGCGTACTAAATTCAAAAGAAGGCGCTTTTGTAATAAAAATAGCCTTATTTTATTTAGTGACCCCAATGGGTCTACATTAAAGAACGATGTATTCTGTTAAAAACATCGAGCGCTTTCCCACTGAGAGATTCTTTCTTTAAGACAAGATAGTAAATACCACAGACTGAAATAAAATTTAATTTAATTAGGATAATTATATTAAATAAACAACTAGTTCTCTTTTTGATAGTTAAGAGAGGAATTCCTGCTTATCATGTCATTCACCGAGACCTCTCTCTCCATCGATGATGCGTTTGCCGAATTGTCCAAGTTATATAATACGAATAACAAGTGTATCTTATAAAAAAAACTTTCCTTGTTCGACGGTAGGATATAATCGTACCGTTGATGCCGTACTAAAAAGCATAATTCAGTGAAAACTTATATTAAAGAAATAGGTTCTTTGACATAAAGGTTAAAGATTTTGGTATGAGTTCTTAAAATAAGAACCTATTATTTTAAAGAAAATTCATTAATATTTTGATAGAAACATTTAATATTTCTTTTGAGCATAAATCATAAATCTTTCTTATTTCTTGATTCAAATGTTCTCAAAATAATACTAAGGATATTTTAATTTAAAGAATTTCTTACATTAAAGGCATAAATTAAAGTATTTTTTCTCCCAGTTTAGGAGCCACTATTATTTTTAAAGTAAGAAATAAATCTTGGTTTAAAAAGCACAACTATTCAAAAAGAATGCATATTTTTTAAAACCTATTTCCTAAAAACAAGATATTTTTGTGTGTAGTAAACTCGTCAACCCCCCTAAAAAGGTTTTAAAAGTGTTCTTATCATAAAGTCCATTTTATTACTGCCCCAAGGACTAGATGGTCACTGGTGGTTTGTATTTTTAGTTTAAAATGGCTATTTTTAGTATTTTGTGCTTATTTATATTTAAAACTTACCTCTGGGTGGCACACCCTTCGTGGTAGCCGCGCGCCCATGTCTGGGAGAACTAGAACCATGTTTTTCTTTTCATGTGACGTTTTGAAAATTCTCGGATCCGAGAAAATGTGTTTTTCTTTTTTGCTGGTGTTTGAACAACTTTGTTCTGAACGACTTTAACTTCTTTCTAAAAATAAATATTAACAATAGTTTGTCCCAAAATAAATGAGCACTTGCGATATTTATCAGTAATTAAAGTCTTCCGTATTAGTAGATTGAAACCGGTTTATTTTTTCTAATTTTGAATCTTTATGTGGCATCATTTTTCTGCAGAAACCAAACTAGATACAAAGATAATAAAAGAGATTAAATAGATCCATAAAAGTCAGTGGCGTACCTAACATTAATACGTAATAATGTCTGTGGCACTTACTGAGACGCCACTGGATTCAATATTATCAGATCTTTACCAGTGCCTAATTATATTAAATAAGTGCAATAAATTTTTATCTCAAACTTTTAAGGTGTTTTAAGATATTTAAAAAATACTACTTTTTTAAAAGCTTCAACGCTATAGTATCTAAGAAATGAAGCAAGTCCGGACATATGTTTATGGGAAATTTATTTTATAATAAAACATTTTAAACCATTTCTTTGAGTTTCGTACCTTAGTTAGGACCTTAAGTTCTTGGCCTAATCTAAGAAAAATATAAAACATTTTGCAAAGCTTATATTACTATTGTTCATTTTTTGTCAGAGTGATTTCATCCAGGTGCCTGCCGATGCCGCTGGTGACGCCATTGGACTTTGTACTAAATTTAATTAAGCTGAACTAACCTCTTAATACACTTAGTAACACCGCAGAATAAAAACAAAATTGGGTAAATAATACTTAAGATATTTATCAAAGACATTTTTTTATAAGTTTAACACCCTGTTTCTCCAGAACGAAAAGTGTGTCTTATGATTACTTAAAGAATCGTCTATTAAATTAAGTACCAACCTGTATACTGCCGTCCAATTGAAAAACACCATATGTGTATATTATAAGCCTATTCACATACAGTGTTTCTTCGTTAAAGGCAGTGTTTTTTATTATCTTGTGACATCTCAATGAAGGCTTATGCCTAAATACCAGCGTACCGTAAGTGCCCAGTTATTGGATGTTTAAGAAATTTTAAACCCTATTCCGTCAACGTTATCCAAGCCACTGAAACGTGCAGTTTTTGCATTTCACAGCACCATTTAGACAACGCGGTAGTACCACCACGAACGGTATTTTTAAAATAACTACTACCAAGGATTGGCAGAATACTACACAGAGGCTTTGCCATTACCATCTGTGAGGTGATGAGCTATAAATTATAGCAGCTTTTGGCTTTTGATCTTTTATAAAAGATTTAAGCAGACATTGTAGGGGAGAACGGGGAGGGTTTGGACACTGGGAGCATATGGAAACCTTTCAAATTTACCGCTAAATCTATTCAAATATTCTTGGCGCGTTGTCCGGTAGTCGGGAAGAAAGTGCCTTTAGTGTTCATAGTTAATTCAACAGCGAAGGTACGTTATAGTCGAGGTAAATTCAAAAAATACGTTTTTGTAATTTCGAAGTAATATTTTGCCAGAGAATAAGTTGCAATTTCTTCGTATTTTTTTTATAATACCCTATTATTTTGTCATGTGTGTGTACATTTAGAATTTTAAAAATAGTTATTTAGGGTTTTATCGTTAACAGTATTTTAACGTACCTATAAAATCGCCATTCTGTCAAATTTTACCATGGGGAGGGTATGGACAGTCGTCCAACCCCTACCTATATGTCCAGAGCCTCCCATAATTAATTTTTAAGCTAACCTTTCTCTTTTTTTTCTTAGTTAAAATGCCCCAAATGTACAAAAAAAGACAAACTGAACTTTTATTCTAAATCTGTAAAGCAAGCTGTCATCGATGTTACTGATAATAAGCTAAGTTATCGAAAAAGTCCCTAAAAGCACAGAATCACAAAGTCAGCTTTAGGCACCGATGTAAATAAGCAAAGCTTGAAGGGATTAATAATTAATGTAACTTTTTATCCAAAGTACGTCACCACTCAAATATTTTCCACGGAAACAGAAAACCAGTTAGCAGAATATTTAAATGTTCTAATATGTATTGTATTTGAGTATGCATTAAAAAATAATATGAAGTACCCAAAATCATGACAAATCAATAAAATGGCTGGCCCGAATTCAACCCCCACATTTTTGTTGATTTTTAAAAATAAATAACTCTTAAATATTGTGTTAAAATTTGATTGTAGCTGGATAACCATGGGGTTTTTAAAAAAGTAAATACTGAAACATATACAGGTCGGATAAGGCCACAGTATAAAGTTATTTTACTCTATACAGGATGTCTCAAAAAGTGTGACGTATCAAAGTTATATATTTTTAAATGGAACACCCTATATTTTATGACGGTCTTTAGACTCTACATAAAAAAATAATTTAAGTTTGTTAATAGTACCGTAAGTGTCTCCATTTTATTCGTTTTTGTGATATTTGATTTTTTTCAAAATGCAGGGGTGCAATTAAATTAATTTTATTTTAACAATATAAACTCCTTTAAACTTTAAAATTTGTTACAAGATTAGAAAAGTCTGCCTTATCATACGTAGGTCATATCGAGATCATAGATTATACAGGGTGATCAAAAAATAATTTCAATTTTTTAGAAAGTCAAATAGCAATATCTTCTTATTTTAAATGGAACACCCTGTATTTTTTACACCACATGATGACAAACCAAATGCTCTTTCAAATGGTGTATAGGTTGCCTATACCTATCTTTTATACTTTTTAAGTAAATTCTGTTTTAACATATTTTTATTCCAAATGTCTATTTAAATGTAAGTAGGCTGTGATATAGCTATGCCTATTTACTAAGCCGTTATTGCAAAATGTAAATTTGTTGGAAAAAAGCACAAAATTAAAAGATTTTGTATTATCTGCCACTATTTTTAAAATTCACAGAAAAAATTCATTAGTTGCTTATAATGCTACTTCCAATAACACTTATTTCAGCTGAATGTGGTAATGATAAAACTTGTGTTTTTAAACAATCCTAATAACGCCTCTGGTCAGTTATGACGACATTCTGTGACCTATAACTCGTTTCTTCCATTATCCATAATCACTGTGTCAAATTTTTAAAGCAACTATTAAGGTTATCAGATGGTTTCTCCTGGAATATTTTTCAGGATTAACTCTAGACTAAAGTAAACCATTTTTTCACATCCTACCAGTATTATATCATCTTGTTGTTGTAGAAGAAGGGTTTTTATTTAAAATCATTAGAAATTTCTTTTAAACTGACTAAAACACTAGTAATCAATAAATGGTCGTTGTTATTTTCTTAAAAAATATTAATGGCTGCTATGTCACAGCCAACTTTAATTTAAATAAACATTTGGACTAAAAATTTGTAAAAACAGATTTTACTAAAAAGCACAAAAGATAGGTATAGGCAACCTATACACCATTTGAAAGAGTATTTTATTTGTCATCATGTGACGTAAAAAATACAGGGTGTTCCATTTAAAATAAGAGAGATATGGCTATTTGATTTTCTGAAAAATTGAAATTATTTTTGATCACCCTGTACAATATTTGATCTTGATTTGACCTACGTATGTATATGGCAGACTTTTTCTTATCTTGTTACACATTTTAAAGTTTAAAGTGTTAAAAGTTAAAGTAAAATCAATTTAATTTTACCTCTGCATTTTTCAAAAAAATCAAATATCACAAAAACGAATAAAATTAGACACTTAGTACTATAAAACTTAAACTTGAGTTATTTTTTAAGTAGAATCTAAAACCGTCATAAAATATAGGGTGTTCCATTTAAAAAAATATAACTTTGATACGTCACACTTTTTTGAGACACCCTGTATAGACTAAAAATAATTTTATACTGTGGTCTTATCCGACCTGTATATGTTCCAGTATTTACTTTTTTTAAAAACCCCATGGTTATCCAGCTACAGACCGTGTCGAATATGGTGGGCCACCCTGTCCTTCGTATATGGGGTAGATCTGGACATGACATGTAGTCATTTTTCTTGTTAAAATACCAATCATATTTCATAAAAATATTTGATAATTATTAACCGTTAAGATATATTGGCTTGAAGCTGATACTTACATAAACACAAAAAAACATTTTAAAATATTTTATAAATGTAGACGAAAAATAGTATTGTTCAAAAAGTGATCCAGAGCCTCCCCGTTCTCCCCTATGCAACTTACTATCGCATATTCCACTAATTATAATATAACATATAACAATTAAAACTAATGCAAAAATTCACAGTT
This sequence comes from Listronotus bonariensis, assembly GCA_014170235.1. Lineage (NCBI taxonomy): Eukaryota > Metazoa > Arthropoda > Insecta > Coleoptera > Curculionidae > Listronotus > Listronotus bonariensis. Next base: position 86,663 of record JACEGR010002429.1, on the reverse strand, counting down.
GGCTGTATTACAAACACCATTGCGAAAGTTGGGCCAATCTTAAAAGCGCACTTTCTAGAAAGTTCTGCAATAATGCCGGCCGCAGGCGACTATTCAACAAAGTGTTTTCCTGGGGCGGGGTGATCATTTCGTATAACTGTGTGGTAAAGTAGCGATACACACGTAGTATAAAGAGAAATCTGCATATAATTAAGGATTGTTACTTTCTAGGATTCTAGTACTTAAAATTGATGATTTAACCTAGTTCTTACGAAGGCTTTCTTTAAATAAAAGTTATTATATCACTTGTATACAGGTTGTTACAAAATGTTGATGAAAAAATATGAAGTATTTCTCCTTCTAATTTATACACTTTATATAATATATAATTAATTCACAAATTCTTAAGTACTTAGAAAAACACAAAATTCTGCATGACAGGCAGTATGGATTTCGCCACAAAAGATCTACAGCAGATCTTCTTTCCTTCGTATCACACTGCTGCAATAAGTCTCTTGAGTTTCTAGGTGAGTCCCAGATCGTTGCTCTTGATATATCCAAAGCTTTTGACCAGGTCTGGCATGCTGCACTTCTTAATAAACTTCCCTCCTATGGTCTTTCAACTAAACTCTGTACTTGGCTCTCTAGTTATCTATCTGATCGTCGTTATATCAGTTATTGTGGACTGGCCATTCTTCAAGCTTTCACCAAGTAAATGCTGGAGTCCCTCAGGGCTCAGTTCTGGCACCAACATTGTTTCTTCTTCACATCAACGACCTTCTCTCGTCCACAACTAATTCCATTCATAGTTTCGCCGACGATAGTACCCTTCACTCCAGTTTTCAGGTTCCTAAACCCATTACTAAACCTGACTTGGAAAACAAACGCAGAGTGGTGCAGATATCTCTTTCGCAGGATTTTAATTTAATATTGGATTGGGGCGCTAAAAATCTCGTCCATTTTAATGCATCCAAAACACAATCATGTTCCTTGTCGCGAAAAGAGTTATCAAATACTCATCCTCTACTTATGAGCGGCCAAGTTTTACAGAGCAAAGACACCTTTAATCTTGTGGGCGTCACATTTGAAAGTAACCTTAACTGGCATAATCACATTGTATCTATAGCCACGGCAGCTTCAAAAAGCTTGGATTTCTTTCGAGCCAAAAGTATTTTTCCCCTTCTAATTTATACACTTTATATGTGTCCCAAATCCGACCTCCCTTGGAATATTGTTCCCATGTCTGGGGCATGGCGTCCCCACAACCCTAAGCATTCTTGATTCTATTCAAAGAAGAGCTATTCGTCTCATTAATGATCCTTCACTTACAGAAAGGCTTCCCTCTCTTGCCCATCGTCGGGCTGTGGGGGATTTATCGCTTTTTATAGGTACTTCCATGGCTTCTGCTCTGAAGAATTGTCCAGTATAGTTCCTCCACTCACGGTTCCCAACAGAGAAACTCGTGGTTCCGCGCGTATGCATCCCTATACGGTCCAACTGGACAGGCCCCGAACTTCCCACTTTGTTCGTTCTTTTATCCCTAGAGTTTCTAGATTATGGAACCTGCTGCCCGCGGAGGTCTTTCCTTCCCCCGAATCTTAAAGTATTTAAGTCCCGTGTCAACAAACTCCCTCTTACCTCGCTTAAGACACCCACGGTACGTTAGTATTTAGGCTTTAAGCCTTCGTGGTTTGTCCAAAGATAAAAAAAAACTTCTAATAAATTGTGATACATTGTATAATTATTAACTTTAAAATATACACAGAATATTTCCATGAGGAAAATGTCAGATTGGAAGACGAAAAGGCAGTGAAAAATATACAGCACGAAGGCAGGCATTAATCTGGCTTTAAAAGCTACTTTTACGGCTCCACTTTACACCCCTAAGATTGTGCCATAAATCGCTGAGCTCTTGACAAAGACACGCTTAATTTAGTTCAGCGACAGTTAAATTTTTCGAAAGAAATAATTAACTTTTCCGCTGACCCACTCTGCTCTATAAAATTTTTTAAACTACTGAAGTCGCGTTGTAAAATTTTAAGTAATTGCTAAGTAATTTAATAACTTTAGACCTGCACGAAAAAAAATGGGTTAGGAAAATAATACATTTGTACAAAATTCTACAATTGTTTGTAGTGAAATAGACGCCTCGCTGCACATTCTAGCAAATGAAAATAAAGCTATTCAGGAATCATTTTGCAATAACCACTCCTGAATGTTGTTCGAAAATTGTAAAGATGAGTCCAAGTTTACTGGATACTGCTTTGTTTATGGTGTTGCTGCAAGGCAATTGCCAGCTCAATATGGTGGGAAAATCTGATTGTCGAGCTTGTCGCTCCCAGAAATTCCGGTTTAAAAAATTCAAATATTTAAATCAATAACAGCAATAAACTTCTGAACATGCATAAATTGTGACTGTCAAGCCAGCGGCTGCTACTGGTATCGCGCATAACCGTTATTTTCACTACTGACGTTTTTCCGCAAGGCGTGCGCACCTCCTCGACCATGCAGAAGACACCATGTGTTCAACACCAAAACGAAAAACCTCAGGCTTTAGGAATCTTCACTCACAGCGCTAAGCCCCAGAAGAAAGAAGCTCCACTTAGCGTGAATCTTTTCTCGATCCCCAAGGGTACAGCTACGCTTGTACGACGCCTTCAATCGCCTACCCGGAAGTCTATGTAGACTTCTACGTAAACGCACCACTACACTCGAAGACCGCGGAAAGAGTGGCGTCAAATTATGAACATTCTGAAAGCGATGCCCGTCGAGTAGAACAAGAAATGATAAGCAAAGAAACCCTTCTTTGTAAACAATGATTTGTTGCAGCAAAATATTTAACCTGACGACTTTCTAGTACCACGCCGTGCGCCACCGGTCTTTACAGTAGGCAGAGGCGAAATAAGAACGTCTTTTAAGTAGGTGATACGTGTTTCAGCAATGTATTTTTCTTATTTATCTAAAAATCTGTAATCAGACTCTGTGCGAGGCTATGTGCATTTGAAAAGGTTTATTTACTTATCAATTTTGTGTACTTGACGGCATCGCTTTCAGAATGAATTAAATATGGGCCCATCTATACCACAAGCAATAATTTTAAATAATGGAATGCAGTATTTTAACGGTTATTACAATTCGATGCTTCAGCACCAATGCTCTTTTGTATTATACATCACAACCCTTACTAAACACTACACTGCACAATAGTTAAGATTATAATTTTGAATCCTAAAGAAAAAAAGGAAAAACTCCTTACTGCTTGTAAATTCTTGCTGCAAAGTTGCATCTATCGAACATTGTCTGATTTGGAGATGCAGATTTACACAGTAGTCAAGATTTGTCTTTCAGAACTAATTAAGGTCACGAGCCGCAGACTGGTTCCTTAAGAAGTAGCAATGTAGAATAAATGTAGTAGATTATTGTCCATCGTCCTCTGTCGAAAGTGTAAAAAAAAAAAAAAACTAAGTAAATCTAGGTCCGTAAAACCAGTTATCCCTAATAATACAGAATTTTGCTAATACGTATCAACACTTATAAACTTATAATATATTTATATATAATATATTATTTTACTAATTTCAATCAAACTAATTTTTAAATCTTTTACTTTACTATGTCAATTTTAACCTAATATTATATCAGTACCTCTTCCAGCCATATTTGTAGCTATTGTTGTTGAACCCGGTTCACCTGTATGTTATTTTTTCGATTTATATATTTAAATGGCTTGATGTAGACCAACCTGCTCAGGTTTATTGTGTGTCCTCCGTCCATAGGTTAGAGCACGCTGTCCAAGCCGGTCTTTTTAATCAGACTCCACAAGCTTGAAACCGGCTCCTTGGTAAATCTTGCCGCTTTAGGTTTTTCTTCACCCAGCTTTGCAAACCGCAGACGACAAAGGGCTTCACAGAAGCACCATACATGTTCTGCGGTTTCTTCCTCCTCCTGGCAGAACCTGCATAGGTTTCCTTCTACCAGGCCTATGATTTCCAGGTGTTTATTCAGTCTGCAATGACCTGTTAATTGACCCACTATTATTCTTACTGCCTTCCGGTTGTAATTCAGAAGGTCTTTCGTAAATTCCGGCGAGTAAGCCTTGATGAATACTTTCGCTTGACGCTGTCCTGGTGTTCTTCTCCACCAGTCTTGGGATTCCCTCATAATCCATGATCTAATAGATGACCTTACTTGGCATGACGGAATACCGCAGTAGGGCTCGGGACCTACCATCGTCCTGCCAGCCCCTCCTTTGCCAATTTATCAGCTTCCTCATTGCCTTCGTGGCCTTCGTGCCCTGGTACCCAGGCAATGGTTAGCTTGTTGGAGCACCCACCTCTTCCAGGGCAACTACACAGTCCCGCACCAGCTTAGAGCTGATTTTGCATGACCTGATCGCCCTGATGGCTGCCTGGCTGTCCGAGTAAATTACTATGGTTTTATCCACATAATTCCTTCTGATAATTTCCCTAGCACATTGTTCTATGGCTACAATTTCAGCCTGGAACACAGTAGGGTGTTGTCCGAGACCCAAGTTTATTTTGGTCCTTGGTTTGTCCCCATATATGCCTGCTCCAACTCCTTGGTCTGTTTTGGAGCCGTCTGTGTACCAGATTAGGTCGGCTTTAATGGGAGGTCCTGCCACCCAGTCCTTTCTGTCCGGTATCAAGGTTTGAAAACCTTTGTTTAGCCAGTAGCTTGGTACCCATTTTAATCGCGAATTACTTTATAACAAACAAAGCTATCAAGATGCGGTTTGCGCATATTGATAACTTTTTGCCCTTTGGTTGTGACGTTAACATGAAACCAATATGTCCGACTTTCTGATATAGGCCACTTTGTTATTTTAACTGGAACACCCCAATCAGCAAGCTGACGTCCTATTGACGTCCCTTTTGTCAGGTCATTTTTGGTTGGGCAAAGACTTTTTAAGATGACGACAAAATGACGTTAAACTGACCTCCCTAAGTCACAGACAGCAAGACGTCCCGTTAATGACGTCTTAAAGATGACGGAAAATTGACAGCATTTTCTAGCACCGCAAGGTCGCATCTCTCAGGACACTATCCAACCTGGAGATCAGATTTTTACAATAGCCGAAGATATTTCTTTCAAAGCTAATTGAGATCACCAACCGCAAACTGGTCTCAAACTATTTTGGTCTCATCGGAACGGTGTAGCCCATAAGAAGCAAATATGTTGAATAAATGTAGTAGTTTTTTGTCCACTACGCCATCTATCGGTAGAGTTTTTCCTATTATCAGTTTTGTAAAATTATTAGTCTTATTTTTCTGTCATATAATATTTCGGTTGAATTTTGACACAAATCATATAATGTCACAAAATTCTTTCTGGCGGATTTTCTAAACATGACGTCATTAGCTTTATAGCTAGTATAACGAAAAAATGACGTCGAAAGACGTCGCTTCAACGACGTCAAAAACACGTCAGTAAAATGACTTCATAATTTGGTCTGATGACGTCTTATGACCAAAAATGACGTCAGCTTGCTGCTTGGGACCATATATTTTTTTGCAATGTTATAATTTAGTCTTTTCCCTTTAAAGAAAACGTAAGATAAACTAGGATTATTAAAAAATAATTTGACTATTAATCCCAAAAAATACTACATGGAAATTAAGAGTATTATTTAAAAGCGAAAATTTGGTACATACAATGTTTTATAAAACATTACAACAACAAAGCACGTTAATTAATTTTAAGGCTATATATACCGGGTGGTGTGTGGCCGAGCGGAACATGGGAAACCCCATGTAAATTTCAAAAGGGGTAATTATTGGCTCCCTGTATATTTTACAAAAAAATGTAAGACAACTTTTGAAGAGAATAATGTAACAAATTCTTTTGCGAAGTTTCAAAAAATTTTAGTAAGTGATTTTGAATAATTATTTAATCAATAAAAATTGCAAAATTACTAAATTTTTGGTTCAGGTAAAACCAAACAGGCACCTAAAAAATAATTGTTGGGGGACTCTTTGTTTGACCTCCGGACAGTGTGGACGTGCGTAGAGGACTACGAAGTTCTTCCCGTGGTGGCGATTAGAGGTGCCGTACGGACGTTTTTACCTGCGGGGATCAAGAAAAGATTTACGGGTAAATTGACGGCATCTTTCTTCTGGCTCTAAGCGCTGTGAGCGAAGATTCCTATAAGCTGATGGTATCCTGTTTGGTGGTGAACACGAGGTATTTCTCAAATGTCGGGAAATAGATGGGCAAGCCATGGGAACTGTCAGTAGTGAAAGTGAAGGTTATACGTAACACCAGTAGCGGCTGTTGGTTTGACAACCGACAGTTTATGCATTGCATCGATTGTAGAATTATTTTTGTTTTCTTTTTTTGGAATTTCTGGGAGCTACGAGCTCGATTATTAAGATTTTCCGCCGACGAAGCCCTGGAAACCATAGTCCGGAAGGGGGAGAGCTGGTGGATTGGACCTAAAGGGACCAAAACTAAGAAAAACAATAGAATAGAATAGAAAAATAATTGTTGTCACTGACATGAGGAAAAGTATCAATAAATCAGTTACAGTCAGTATTTAAAAATAAACATGTTTGGTTGCTCGTGGCTGCTGTCTGTTTAAACCGGGTAGAGGGTTCATAATGTATCCGATAGGAGCGCTTATTGTCAATTTCCCAATTAAAAAAACAACTCTTTTTTAAAAACTTTATTATCATAACCAATTATATCTAAACATTTCACTTAACTTATTGTATATGTTAAAAAGCAGTTTTAAGTGTTTATTATGTAAAGTATACTTGTTAGATCGCTTTAGTAGTTACAGCTATAGCTACTTCCCTTAAACGGAAAGTTCTTACCAAGTTTAACTTCGATCATAATTGCGTTAAATTGCATTTGACTATCTTTTGCGCTGCCGAACTTTCACTATAACTATATTACAGTAGTATTGATATGTACTTTGAACTAAGTTTGCTTATTATAGAGAATATTGCAAATAATACAGTTATACAGCGTGTTTCTAAACAAATGCAAAAAATTTTAGAAGGTGATTTTCCACCAAGAAATAAGAAAATCACTTTATATGAACATATGTCCTAAACGTGTTAGCTTTTAACTACGGGGTGTTAAAATTCCTTTTTTAAAATATTGTCTTTTTATACAACCTTTATTACGTCATTCAGATATTTTTAAAAAATTTGGGGAGACGCATCCATTTGCACCAGAAGACATTTTTGGCATACAAGAAAAAAAAATTGTACCAGTGTCGTCCATAAGCGGTTTAAAATAAATATTTTTTAAGAAATAAATAGTACTGGCACTGCATTTTTCTAAAAAAAAATATTTTTATACCTCTATTTAGTCCAAATTTGATTAATTGACTTTTTTTGGTTTGATGTACAGTTTTCCGCGTAAATCAATCAGAAACCATTTTTTTGGCATGGTCAGTTGGTATTTCTTATATAAAATTCTCACAATAAAATATACCTTCATTATTTATACTTTAACTAGCTATAATTCCCGGCTTCGCTTGGGAGTTTATATGAGACCCAAATAACCGTTGTTCTGAATGAAGTTCAAATACTCGACAACAGATGGCGCCACTACACTTACTTTCCTAGATGATTCCAAAAATTTTTCAGAACTTTGTGTCTCCGCCAATTTGTCAAGAATGAGTGATAATATTTTACATTTTTGCCACCTACAACCACCCACTTCCACCCACCCCGACCAAACTCCCTTACTCACAATGGGAGACCAAGGGGTGTTGTAACCCCGGCCCCGACGGAAGTTGATCGGAGTTGCGGATGATAGCGAAAATCGTGGACACACGAACGTACATTAGCATTTTTATATAATATATTAGATTAGATTAGATATTAATTTGAACATGCCAAGAAATGGTTTCTTTACGCGAAAATTGTACACCAAACAAATAAAAGTCAAGAGATTAAATTTGTTCTAACTAAACGGGGATTAAAAAACTTTAATTTTAGAAAAAAGCAGAAGCGTACCAATTTTTTTTTTCAAAGAATATTTACCTTAAATCCCTCATGGACGACACTGGTAAAAAAATTCTTGTATGCCAAAAAATTTCTTCTGGTGTAAAAAAAAATTAAATTTAACACGTCATAGTTCAAAAACTAAGACGTTTTGGACATAATATGTTCATATAAAGTTTTTTTCTTATTTTTTGGTGAAAACCTTTAAAAATTTTTGCATTTCTTTAGAAACACACTGTTTATTTTTAAATTATATTTTTGTTTAAGAAATAAGTTCAACATTGTTATTAATATGTTTTTTGTAAATATTACAACAAAATCTTTAACTATAATTTTGTTAATATTTTCCGATAATTGTTTTTTTATTATTCCATAGACAGCATCCATCAACAATAAAGTATAGTCCTACAGATTTATTATATTTTCTTCAATGTATTTTTGTCTGCTAAACACAAATCTCTAAGCTCTGTTTAGAATTTAAGCATTCGTTTATAATTTTTTCTATCCAAAAAAGAGCAAAACTAGCATATAAATTACAGGCCATGATGTTTTTTGATGCAGTTTCCTAGAAATTCTTTAGCAGCTGTCCTAAGAATAAAAGTGGTGACACAGATATACGTGGCGTTTCAAAAATAATGCGAAAAATTTAAGGATGTGATTTCTGGATCAAAATAAAGGGTATTTTGTTGTATTAACTTAAGGTCTTAAGTTAAATATTTGGAAAATATCGCAAAAAGAATAATTGTCTATATGTGCCTTAAATTATATTAAAATTGGTTTAACAGTTTCTAAGATATTTAAAAAATACCGATTTTTTTTAAACGTTAACGCCCTATATTTTAAAATAAAAGAAAGTCCGGACATATGTTTATAGGAACTTTTTTTTTTATAAAGATACATAAGAAAGCACCCCTCAAGTTTAAAAAACACCCTGTATATTATTACTCTCGCATACGATTAGAAACACGTCACCCCGTAGATCAGTGTTAAACCGAACTTAAGTAACTGCGCAAATATGACTACGCTTGTGGCTGAAATTATAGCAGAGGCATTTCCTTTAAATGAGAAGTTCTTCCCTAGTTTAACTAGTCTCATAATTGCGTTAAGGTGTATTCGACAAACTTAGCGATACCAAACTTTCGACTGAATATCATTTTAGTATTGATCTGTCGTTTCCTTTATAGTTAGTTTGGTGATTGTATCGGGTATTGGCAATATCCTGTTATTAGAAGAAAAACTAATATTATGTAGGGAAACAGGTTTATTTAACGAAATTAAAGCAGTTCTTATTAGACTGGGACAAGAAAAAACAATTTTTGTTTCTAAAGGTACTCTAAAAATATTGTTTTTGAAGTCGAAAGAAAAATATCCTAAAATTTTTAGCCCCTAATATTAGCCTCATTAAAATTATTGATTTTTATCAATTGTTGCATTTTTATACCCATTCTCAAAATAACTCAATTTTCAACCTTCATATCTTTTAAAAAATTAAATTCTCTACAAAACAGCTCTCTTAGTAAATTTCCATAGAACGAGCCGTTTTCTTGCAATCGCGCCTTAACATTACAAACACAAATTTTAACGTTGTTACTTATACTTTGGCCACTCTAAATTGATAATGAATACCTAGAAGTAACTCAGGTTACTGTAGATTTAAACCAATAAAATATATATCTTTATTGCGGTAACTAAGGTTACTGAGTTTTTAAACCAATGAAATGCATTTTTTTTCAGGTGTTTTCTCAATTTATAGTGAACAGAGTATAGATTTTTGTCTTTTAAACTACCATAAATATCAATATTTTTAGAAAACAAATAATTACTCTTAAGGAAAATTTTATTCTCTACAAAAAACGATTCTTAACATTTTTCGATAAATTTATTCCCTTTAAAGTTGTTGAAATTGATTTATTTCAGTAGTATTAAATGTTGTATATTCTTAAATGACTTTAAAATATCCATTTAATAATGATGCAATATACAGAGGTTTTTAAAAAAACCAGTTTACTATTAAATAGCTAAAGATGGCCATATTTCCGAAACTATTAAAAAATTGAATATATCAGTGTGGACTTTTTTAAAGCTCCTTGATAGATATTTCGAATGATGATATATTACATTACATTTAAAAAGAACATTGTTTGCAATAAATCGCAATCCCGATGATCAATTGCTTTTCTGTTGGCAACACGTTAACCAGCGGCAAAAATACAACACTCCATTAATTTAACCGACTTCATAATCTTCAATAATAAAGAAGTAAGCAATAGTTCAGACCTAAGCTTGAACACCCTGTAAAGTCCGGACATCCTGTCTTTTTAATATAGTACCTTTTCTCCATTATTTTAGTTAGCCAGTTAATTACCTGCTTTTAAAATACCATGTATAAAAATATATCGCTTGGCAGCAAATCATACGAATATCACAAATAATAACGAAAATTTAGAGTCACAGTGTCACAACCTAGCCGACACTAGTCACAAACATTAAAACACACACAAAACTCACATAAATCACGAATTCCCATAATAAAAATCTGCGTTGTGACGTGAGAACTAAATGCGCGTATTGAGATTGCGCAACCAGATTTGTTCTATCTCTTTCTAGTTTTTGCTATACCCTACAAGGTCAACGAAAAGGCGCCACCCTGTACCTAAAGGCTAAATATTTAACTCTCTCTCTATCTCTCTTCTCTCTATTTTCCCACTTCAGTCTGTCGTGTGTATCGGTATCGTCGCTGTCATAAAAAAGCAATTAACGAATGTATGTACAAAAGTGCAGACGCGACAATTTTAACCATGCCTAGATTTTTGCCACTCTTTCATAATTCCTAAAGTACATGGGCGGAGTGACCACATATTTCATATTTTTTTAAATTTATGAATATCTTCGCAACACAAGATTCAAGTACAGTCAAGTATATTTTTTTAGTGGTAGGTTCGACAATTAGGAAATTCTAAAAACGAACAAAGTTTTTTTTATCTTTGGACAAACCACGAAGGCTAAGCCCAAATACAAACGTACCGTGGATGTCTTAAACGAGGTAGAGGGAGTTTCTTAACACGAGACTTAAATACTTGAAGATTTGGGGGGAAGGAAAAACCTCCGCGGGCAGCAGGTTTCACATTCTAGAAACTCTAGGGATAAAAGAACGAACATAGTGGGAAGTTTGGGGCCTGTCCAGTTGGACCGTATAGTGAGTGGAGGAACTATACTGGACAATACTTCAGAGCAGAAGCCATGGAAGTACCTATAAAACAGCGATAAATCCCCACAGCCCGACGATGGGCAAGAAGGGAAGCCTTTCTGTAAGTGAAGGCTCATTAATGAGACGAATAGCTCTTCTTTGAATAGAATCAAGAATGCTTAGGGTTGTGGGGGACGCCATGCATGCCCCAGATATGAGAACAATATTCCAAGGGAAGTCGGATTTGGAACACATATAAAGTGTATAAATTAGAAGCAGAAAAATACTTTTTGGCTCGAAAGAGAAATCCAAGTTCTTTTTAAAGCTGCCGTGGCTATAGATACAATGTGTTTGTGCCAGTTAAGGTTTTTGTTTTTAGTAGGAAGTTTGGTCCAAGTTGGATCATATAGGGGTGTACAACTGTGTTTTTCTGTTGGAAGTATCAAGGGAGAGATTGTACTGGAAATATACAGAGTAATAGATACCCTGCAAGAAAAGAAAGCTTTTTTGTAAAGCAGCCGGTAAACAAACAATTTCTTTGGTAAAAACTAAATGCTGCAGTCAAGTGCTATCGTCAGCAAAACCGTGAATTAATACTTGGTTGTGGAAGAAGGAATATTTGATGTTAAAAACAGAGTTGGTGTTAGTACTGAGGAACCCCAGCATTCACTTGGTGAAATTTTAGAGAAGTGGCCATCAACTGTACCTGATATATGTCGGTACGTGAGTAAACTGGAGGGCCAGGAATAAGGTTTACTTGAGAGAACGTAGAAAGGAAGTTTGTTAAGGAGCGCATCATGACAGGCCTGGTCAAAAGCTTTAGATATATTAATAGCAACGATTTAGAAAGCTCGTTTTAGTGATGAGACGAAGGAAATAAGTGTGTTGTTGTGACGAAATCCATACTGCCTGTCATGCGAAATTTCGTAATTTTCTAAATTATTTGGGATTTGGGCAACTAAAAGAAGTTAAATAGGACTAAAGTTTAAAGTGACAGTTTTAGTTTCTTTTTTGGGGTTACATTGAACACGTGCCGCTTTCGCCTCTAACAATATTTCATTTTTTTCTTTAATCTTTATAGTATACTTTAACTTTATCGAATGGATCAATGTAAGTAATCTGGATTAAAGAATAAGATACAAAAATTAAATAAATATTAAAGCAGCATGAAACGTCTAGATCGAACATGTGCAAGGTGCATATACAAGTAAACATACATATGTTGTGAGAAGATGAAACACTAGAGCAGGTAACTGCTAATTAAACATGCATGTTTTATCTATGCAACATGCCGCGCTACTGACAAAGCTCTTCTTTCACTTCCGCTTTACACATTCCGTCTCGTCTCCAAAACAATGACGTAAAAAGAGTAACATTCGGTCTTATTTGAACCGAAAAATTTTGTCTTTGCAGTTTTAAGCAAGGTTATTGAACGTTGAAGAAATCAGAGTCGGAATTAGTTTTTTAAGCCAAATCATTTTTACAGGTTAAAAAAACAAATTTTATCTAACTAACTAATTTTCCAATTTCAGGATATTTTGAACATTACTTTTTTTTTCGTAAAGGGACAAACAACACCGATTCTATTTCAAGAAAATCTCTAGCCTTCTTCTTGAAAATGTTGCGTTCCAAAGAGCTTCGTTTTATTTTGAGAAGCAAATTGCTGCCGCACACATTAGGCGAACTTGTGGCCGAACTATTTGTCGAAACATTTGGCAAACTATTTGTAAGCATGAGCACTCGGACAAAGCTGGACCAATTAAGACGAATGTAGACGAACTACCCGTCCACACAATGGTGTTTGCCAAAGTTTGACGTAGCTGGCCCAATGTGTGGCGGCGGCATAAATTTTTTTTTTTAAGTTTAATAAATATAAACAGTATACCATGGTATAACATTGTCATGTATTATTGATTGATTTCGACAAACGGCACCAACATTGTTTCTTCTTCACATCAACGACCTTCTCTCGTCCACAACTAATTCCATTCATAGTTTTGCTGACGATAGTACCCTTCACTCCAGTTTTCAGGTTCCTAAGCCCATCACTAAACCTGATTTGGAAAACAAACGCAGAGCGATGCAGATATCTCTTTGGCAGGATCTAAATTTAATATTGGATTGGGGCGCCAAAAATGTCGTCCATTTTAATGCATCCAAAACACAATCATGTTCCCTGTCGCGACAAGAGTCACCAAATACTCATCCTCTACTTATGAGCGGCCAAGTTTTACAGAGCAAAGACACCTTTAATCTTGTGGGCGTCACATTTGAAAGTAACCTTAACTGGCATAAACACATTGTATCTATAGCCGCGGCAGCTTCAAAAAGTTTGGATTTCTCTTTCGAGCTAAAAGTATTTTTCCCCTTCTAATTTATACACTTTATATGTGTTCCAAATCCGACCTCCCTTGGAATATTTTTCTCATATCTGGGGCATGGCGTCCCCCACAACCCTAAGCATTCTTGATTCCATTCAAAGAAGAGCTATTCGTCTCATTAATGATCCTTCACTTACAGAAAGGCTTCCCTCTCTTGCCCATCGTCGGGCTGTTGGGTATTTATCGCTTTTTTATAGGTACTTCCATGGCTTCTGCTCTGAAGAATTGTCCAGTATAATTCCTCCACTCACGGTTCCCAACAGAGAAACTCGTGGTTCCGCGCGTAAGCATCCATATACGGTCCAACTGGACAGGCCCAGAACTTCCTACTTTATTCGTTCTTTTATTCCTAGAGTTTCTGGAATGTGGAACCTGCTGCCCGCGGAGGTCTTTCCTTCCCCTCCAAATCTTCAAGTATTTAAGTCCCGTGTCAACAAACTCCCTCTTACCTCGCTTAAGACATCCACGGTACCTTAGTATTTAGGCTTATAGCCTTCGTGGTTTGTCTACAGAAATAATGAATTTTGGAGTGGGGAAAATGTAATATGAAATATGTAGATGTTCATCGGATCGGGGAAAATATATTAGTATTTTTTAAAAACAAGAAGCCACCCGGATTCATACAGATAATAACTTTAATTTTTTTACCGTCTCCCTTTATGTATTTGGGACAATTTTCCAGACTCTGGTTAAGCCTGGCTTTGACAGAAAGACAAAAATTATATTTAAATGTCAGCCGAGATATATCCCTAAAAATTAGAATTAATGTTACGGAAAGTAGAACGAAAATTTGGATATGTAACCTTTCTTTTGCCCTTTTCGGTAAATAAGCTGACACAGCAGAAAGCACACAAAATTTGGCAATATTAAATTGAATAAAATATTAAAAAGATATAAATAGGTTTTATACAGGGTTTTCCTTAAAAAATAACATATTTCATCAGCTTAAAGAACCTCTAAATTAAATTAGAACTACGGAACTTCCTTTTTCTACTTGCGTGCATAAAAGTTCACTTTTCCGAAAGCATTTGAGTTTTAAAAGTGTCGCTTTCTCGCACTAGTGCGGAAAAGTACAAAAATTTTGAACCAAATATTAGCGAGTTTCATTGAAAAATTTTTATGCACTTCATGTTTACAAGAAAATTTTGCTTTGGCTAAACCAACTTAAAAGATGATATGGGAACAATATTCCAGGGAGGTCGAATTTGGGACACATATAAACTGTATAAATTAGAAGCGGAAAAATACTTTTGGCTCGAAAGAGAAATCCGAGCTTTTTGAGGCAGCCGTGGCTATAGATACAATGTGTTTATGCGCAGTTAAGGGTTACTTTCAAATGTGACGCCCACAAGATTGAAGGTGTCTTTGCTCTGTAAAACTTGGCCGCTCACTAGAGAAGGTAGAGGGATGAGTATTTGATGACTCTTTTCGCGACAAGGAACATGATTGTGTTTTGGATGCATTAAAATGGACGAGATTTTTGGCGCCCCAATCAATATTAAATTAAGATCCTGCGAAAAGAGATATCTGCATCGCTCTGCGTTTGTTTTCAAGTCAGGTTTAGTGATGGGTTTGGAACCTGAAAACTGGAGTGAGAGGGGTACTATCGTCGGCGAAACTATGAATGAGAATTAGTTGTGGACGAGAGAAGGTCGGTTGATGTGAAGAAGAAACAATGTTGGTGCCAGAACTGAGCCCTGAGGGACTCCAGCATTTACTTGGTGAAAGCTTGAAGAATGGCCGTCCACAATAACTGATATACGACGATCAGATAGATAACTAGAGAGCCAAGTACAGAGTTTGGTTGAAAGACCACTAGGAGGAGTTTATTAAGAAGTGCGGCATGCCAGACCTGGTCAAAAGCTTTGGATATATCCAAGAGCAACGATCTAGGACTCACTAGAAACTCAAAGACTTATTCCAGCAGTGTGATACAGAAGGAAAGAAGATCTGCTGTAGATCTTTTGTGGCGAAATCCATACTGCCTGTCATGCAAAATTTTGTGTTTTTCTAAGTACTTAAGAATTTGTGAATTAATTAATTTTTCCATTACTTTACAAAGAACTGAGAGAAGTTGAAATTGGTCTATAGTTAGATGGCAGAGATTTAGATCCTTTCTTGGGAATAGGTTGAACACGTGCAGCTTTCCAGCTCTCCGGAAAGATACCTGTGTCGTAAGAAATTCGAAGAGCCGAGTTAAGATTGGTGCAAGTTCTGGAGCACATTTTTTAAAACGATTGCTGGTATGCCATCCAGCCCAGACGATTTCTTGGTGTTAAGAGAAGAAAGGATACGCTTAATGTGTTTTACTTTAAAAATAATATCGGGCATTTTATGAGGAACTGGGGTAACCGCTGGAATTGGATGATTTACGGGAGGGTCAAGGGTTGAATTGGCAGCAAATTGTTTAGCAAATAGTTCTGCCTTTCCTTTAGCGGTAGAAATAATTTCATCTTCCAAAGTTAGTGGTGGAAAAAGAACTGGTACAAAAATTCCTACTTATGTTTTTCGCAAAGGACCAAGAAAGATTTGCTGCTATTTGAGCAAGAAAGAACTTTGTTTTTAATACGATTGTCGAAGGAGTCTTTGGCTTCAAGAAATTGTTTGATTGTAGTAGTTTCTTGCTTCAATGCTGGCCTGTCAGTTTCTGGACTACGGATCCTGTAGAAACTTCTTGTGAGCCTGAACTTTTTAAAATTCTAGCTTTATCACAAGCAATTTTTAAAGATGTTAAAAAGAAACATGATATTAAAAAGATAATACGAAAAATATCAAGTTAACACCCAACAAAATTAAGTTCTATATAAAAACAATTCCCAGCAAGCAGACTATTTACCATAACCCATATTTTTATTAGAGATGCTCGACAGTTCAATTACAAAAAACAATCTTCTTATCATGTTTATTTAAAAAAGGTTATCAAAACCTCGCTATAAAAACACAGGCAGGTGAAAATTCCATTTAAAAACAGAAAAATCGAGCTTTCGCAAAGAACTTTCAACAAAATATAGAAAGAAAAATAATAATGAATTATTTATCAGAAATGTGTTTTTTTATAAATCAACAGTAAAATGTTATTTTAATATTATACTAAGTAAACAGAAAAATTATTTTTTCGACGATCCTAAGAACAAACGCGGTTTTTTATGGTTTTTATGATAATAAAGTATTCCGTTTTAGTATACTACATAAAAACATGCCCAAGTTTGGAAAAAAGTAATTTTACTATTTTGGACATAAAAATAAAATATTTCTATAAAATTAACTTAAGGGGAAAAAATCTTTAAAAATTTGAACACAGAAATGTATTGCTCTTTATAGTCCGGCAAATTTAGACCAAAAGATAGAAGTCAAGTTACAAAAATTTGCTACGTTGAAAATTGGTAGGATTGTTCAAAACACCATTATACATACAATGTAAAAATCTTTTTGATTCGACTGGAGAAAAAATATTAATCAGAGTTAAGGGTAACAAAAACGTGTTTCAAGATTTTCAACCAAACGGTAAGTTTTATCATAAAATAAGTCTAAACAAAAATTATGGATTAGGTAATTATCCACAAAAATGTCTAAATACTTTTTTGCCTAAGAGACAACGTTTTTAAGATATATCGATTCAAAAATTGGAAAAAGTTGTAATCGTCATAATGTGTAAGTACACCACCTACCACCACCACCGAAGTTGTAATACAAGAAAACATATTCCCATCGTCAGCGTATCTTACACATATAAAACATTATAAATATGTCAAGTTTGGATAGAAGAAACCACTGAAACTGCGTGCTTAGATAAATTTCGATATGCATGTTTCGTTAAAAAATTCAAAATAAAAAACAAATGCAGTTTGCTGGTCTTCCTCCAACCTTAGCGGCTGCTTATCAACATTTTTTGTTATGTATATTATCAAGTTTATGTGTGGATCTGTTATCAGCTACACTCAAAAACTTTACGTCCACCTGCGCCTGAAAAACTTAAGGACACAATTTTTTGCAATTGTAAAAGGGATGTAGTGCTGAATATAGTTTTAAAAAACATGGACTATTTTGTTCGGTCGTATGTTTTAATTGTCAAGGCAAGTCGTGCTTCAAAGTTAAATCACCAATAATAAGGGATTTATCTGATTCGAACGAGGAGACATGCAATGTGTCATTATTGGGCCAATTTACTAGCACCCTTGATGAAGAAAAAAATAAAAAAGAAGAAGAAGAAAAGAAAGCAGAAACATTAGAAAATTAACTAGATAAATAAATTAACCTTTTTTTTTTTAATTTACACCGCTTTAATTACTTTAATTATTTTTAACCCTTGCAAATATTTAATGACTAAATTTCTTATAAAAAAAAAAATAATAATTAGAGAGTAAATAGGCTTGTCGGAAAAACTACGTTAAAAAAACGCGTCAAGTACACTACCTTAAAGATAGCGTGGAAACGTGTGCATATTATGTTTTTTTTCTAAACTTTTGAATCGCTATATCTTAAAAACCGAGCCTTTCTATGAAAAAATATTGATACATTATTTTAGAAAATTACCTCATCAAAATTTTTGTTTTGGCTAATTTTATGAAATAACTTACCGTTTGTGACATTTGACCCCGAGTAAATTTTTTTCCCGGGTAGGCCCATTGAGGACTTTTTACATTTAATTTATAATGATGTTTGAAATGATCCTACTAATTTTCAGCTGGTTGCGAATTTTTGTAACCTCGGATGTCTTAATTGACCGGACTATTTGACTTGTCTTATTATTATTTTTTTAATTTCAAAAATAATTTAAAGTAAAATCACAGCACTTTTTTCAAAATGCACTTTTCGGTGCCAAAAATCAAACAAGATACAGCCGTCATCAAAAAGGCATTATATTAACGGTTAAATGATCAATAGAAATCTTAGTTTCTGTTGCCACTTAAATATCTAAAATGTTTGTTATGACTTTGGTTGGTTCGTTTATTTATTCTTGGCTCTGGTCCCTCTCGGTTCAAAATACCAGCTCATTCGGGGGAAAATCTGGATAGTCGAGCTCCTAGCTCCCAGAAATTCCGGATTCTTTCACTATTTATTTCTCTCGAAATTATGAAGTGGCATGTATTTCGGCCATCTTCCCTGGAACTGCTACTGGTATCGCGCATAACCGGTTTCTTTCAGTGATGACTCCCCTTCGCGATGCCCACCGCCATTTTCCGCCATTGGAAAACACCTCGTCCAGCACGCCAAACAGGAAAAATCAGGTTATAGGAATCTTCACTCACAGCGCCAGGTTCCAGAAAAAAGATGCCTTCTGAAATTCAGCTGTTGCGAAAACTTTCTATTTTCTTACAAAGTTGCAAATTATTCTAATTTACATCCTTAAAAACCTCAAATAATCTTTTTACTGACTTCTAAGAATATTCATCTATTTTTAAATTATTTGTTTATTTAACCCCGGTTTATGTCTCCTTTCGGCGAAATACCGCTATCAGAAATAAGCATTTGAAGATCTCCGCCCGGTTCTCCCGCTTTAACACAAACGCGGCCGCGCTTTTGGCGGCTTGCGCCACAGCGATTTCGGCATTCTTTGTCGGGGCTTTGACTAGTTCCGAGAATAACGTTTAATAATTTCACCCTATATAGTGGTTCTTTTAGTTGACCAACAGGATTTCTAAATTATGGAAGCCATATTTGTTTTAATTTGTTTCTATATTTTTATTGGTTTAACCATTTTCTTTATCTTTGGACCCACCTCTATTTCAGTTTCTCTCCCAAAACTCATAATTTCACCCCGCAGTGTCTACTCGGAGACCTCTAACGTAACATCGTTATAATTTCACCCCTGAGTGTCTACCCGGAGACCTCTAACGTAACATCGTTATATGTTCCCCCAAGTGTGTCTACCCGGAGACCGCTTAAGTAGTAACAATAGGTTACATCTCGCGCTCAAGTTGAAGAAAAAGAACGCCAGGGTTCTTTTTCACCCCCAAAAGTGGATTAAGACTTTACTCGTGTAACAAAGGTTACTTTTTCCCGGTTAAATTTACGAGAACGTAAGGTTTTCTCTTAAATTTTCACCCCCAAAAGTGTATTGGGGCTCCCTCATGTAACATAAGGTTACAAAGATTACGTAATAAACTTGTCAAAAGGACAACTATTACAAAAAGAACGTCAAGGTTCTTTTAACTAAGTAATTATCAAAAAGTTTTTTCTTTTTGCTATTCCCAGCTGTTTTGTGCAAACTGTTTGTACAAATTGTCTTAGAAAAGACATTCCGTGAAAACGCTAAGGTTTTCTCAACTTTTCATTTTTTAACTCGTTTCCGAGCATTACAACATAAAATAACACCGCAGACAAAATGTCTTGAGACTTTCAACAGATATACTGTACGATAATTGTAATAGTGATTTAAAGTGAATGTGCTTTGCAGACTGGACAAATTTACTGACAATAAACTGTAAGGTAATTTAGAAATAAGATCTTAAAGACTATTCGTTTTTTCAAGCCTTTATTTAGTTAAACTCACCATTATTTATCAATTTATTTTTGCTTTAAATAAACATTTAATTGTTTTAATAGTGGTTTTTCTGTAACAAATTTAGCTTAGAAAGTTCCTACTTTAAATAATATATCATACTAAAATATAGAACCACCCTGTGGACAAGCCACATCGAAATTAGAAGTGGTTAGTTTAAAGAAACTGCCACCCCTGAGAAAGTTGGATTGGTGTTTAAAGAAACCCAGTTTACATTTTTCTTCATCAGCTGTGAGCTTCCTATCTTCCTCGGGGCACCAGAACGTTTTCTACATCCTCCATGCACGCGTAAGAGCCGCATGGACTTCCTTCCAACGTCCTACCACGACCGAGAACGAACGAAAACTGGATATGCGTTTATAAATACTTTCAAAATAATGGTAATAAAAAAATCTTACGTATCACCACTTCTATATCAGCTTAGTTACAAAAGTTTACTGTATAAAAATATGTTTTGTGCGACAGGAAAGAATTTAGCCGAAAACTTGTCAAGGTTTTCTTTACAAAAGAATCCAAAATGCTGGATTTATAGTCATAAAATGATTTGTTTCAGGCCACAATACGAGCGGTTATGGAAAATGCGGCGATATTACATGCTTTGTGCTGTGGTAAATTGTGTTTTTCAATAGTAAACAGAATGCCTTTTGCCATTTTATAGAAATGGTGGATGAAATTTCATCGAACTTTGATTGAATTAAGATTTTTTTATTTTGCAAAGTAAGTCGTAAAAATCCATGGGCGAAAATAGTTATTTTTTACCAAGGGAGTAAAATAGCATTTTTACGCTCGCGGCGGGTAACAATCAGCATTGTAGGTGTAAAAGTGCTTTACGCCAGAGGTGCAAACAACATTATTTGGTGTCGACTGAAATTTATATGACAAGCATTCTTTGTAGCATTATTTTCTCTACTTTTGCTGTATATAGGTTTAAAAAACTAAAAAAACACGCTTTTATATGCAACCGAACTAAAAATTAGAAAATAATTTTTCATTAAAAAAATATTGTCATTTCATAGTAAAAAGCGTGGGGTGCATTTTACTATTTTTCATAACTTTTCCATCATAGATATTTGCAAATATAATAATTATAACATTTAATATATTTATCACCCCACGCTTTTACTATGAAATGACAATATTTTTTTAATGAAAAATTATTTTCTAATTTTTAGTTCGGTTGCATATAAAAGCGTGTTTTTAGTTTTTTAAACTATTAATTATTTTTCATTTTTTAGTTTCTGCTACTCTGGACAAAATGGCGAAAAAATTTTTTAATGAACAAGAGTGGCAAATTTTAAAATTTTTCCAACAGATTGCAACTCACTAAAAAATTTCTTCTTCATTAAGTAGCAAAGTTTGAAATTTTGCCAACAGATGGCAATCCAGGCAATGTTTGGACCGTTGCCAATATATTACAACCCACTAAAAAATTTCTTCTTCATTTAATAGCAAAGTTTGAAATGTTGCCAACAGATGGCAACCTAGGTGTTGTTTTTATAATATAATGGAATTTTTTTCCTGGCGATCAAAAACAGATAACGGGATACTGTTTGCAGATTATTGCATTGTCATGTTTCCTTAATACGTGTGCAAAGTTTCAAAGAAATCGAATAGCTGGAAGTTGGTTAAAATTAGGCTCAAAGATTCCGTTACATAGCCAGATAGTTACAACCCAAGTTAATAATAATTAATAGTTTAAAAACTAAAAAACACGCTTTTATATGCAACCGAACTAAAAATTAAAAAATAATTTTTCATTAAAAAAATATTTTCACTTCATAGTAAAAAGCGTGGGGTGCTTAATATATTAAATGTTATAATTATTATATTTGCCAATATCTATGATGGAAAAGTTATGAAAAAATAGTAAAATGCACCCCACGCTTTTTACTATGAAGTGAAAATATTTTTTTAATGAAAAATTATTTTTAATTTTTAGTTCGGTTGCATATAAAAGCGTGTTTTTTAGTTTTTTAAACTATTAATTATTTTTCATTTTTAGTTCGTTATATTGCACAAAATTCTTAATATAACAGTAAATTAGAACATACTATTTAATTAAGCAGCAAAAGAAAATAACCAGCCCCTATGAAATGACAATGGTAGCAAATTTTAAAATTTGCAAAAGATTGCAACTCACTAAAAAATTTCTTCTTCATTAAGTAGCAAAGTTTCAAATTTTGCCAACAGATGGCAATCAGGCAATGTTTGGACCGTTGCCAACATTTTGCAATCCACTAAAAATTTCTTCTTCATTTAATAGCAAAGTTTGAAATTTTTCCAACAGATGGCATCCTAGGTGTTGTTTTTATAATATAATGGAATTTTTTTCCTGGCGATTAAAAAAGATAAAGGGATACTGTTTGCAGATTATTGCATTGTCATGGGTCCTTAATACGTGTGCAAAGTTTCAAAGAAATCGAATAGCTGGAAGTTGGTTAAAATTAGGCTCAAAGATTCCGTTACATAGGCAGCCAGATAGATAGTTACAACCCAAGTTAATAAAAGCGTGTTAAAAAAGCGTGTTAACGGCATTTATTAACTGTTATTGTTCATAAAAATTGAACATCAATGGTGCAACTAACCCTATATTTTTATTGTTCATAAAAATTGAACACCAATGGTGCAACTAACCAAATTGTGTAAAAACTAAAAAATTTCTTCTTCATTTAATAGCAAAGTTTGAAATGTTGCCAACAGATGGCATCCTAGGTGTTGTTTTTATAATATAATGGAATTTTTTTCCTGGCGATCCAAAAAGATAACGGGATACTGTTTGCAGATTATGTGCATTGTCATGTTTCCTTAATACGTGTGCAAAGTTTCAAAGAAATCGAATAGCTGGAAGTTGGTTAAAATTAGGCTCAAAGATTCCGTTACATAGCCAGCCAGATTGATAGATTGATAGATAGATAGATAGTTAGATATTTTATAAAGTATGTTAGCAGATAAGCGATACTTAAGACTAATTGAAATCTTTTTTGTTATTAAGTGGTGATATTTATAAACCTATTGTACGTTTATATTTTTCTTTAGGCCGTTGCCTCATAGTCACCACTGGTCCATTATCATTTTCTCACTTTAGTTTAAACCTTGGCTATTTAAATATGTCTTCCGTATGCTCAAAGAAACATTTAAGGTTTACCTTTCTAAGTTTTACTAAATTTATTTCACAAAATACGACAACATGCAGATTTACAAACATAAAATATTTGTTTAGGCTACACACACGTTACGAAAATGCGGCAAAATAGAGGTTTTTCAGGATACTAAATTATATTTTAAAGAGGCAAACATATGTCTTTTTGGTTTTATAGCAGTCCGGTGATGATTTATTAAAACATATTTTATGTAAACTGGTTTAATCTAATTTGGTCAGTCAATTGCGTCATTGCTGGTTTGATTCTTGTTTTTTTAAACCAGTGTATCTTTGGAATATTTTTCTAATTTGTATTATATTATTTTACCAGTTTTTTAATTTTAAAAAACTAATTTTATTCTTTATATTTAGATAATGTTTGTTGATTGATAATTAATGGTCTTGCTTATACCTTATGTCTTTACCGTGCGTCGATTCTGAAAATGAAGATAAATGAGGCGAATTTTATTAAAAAAATAAAGATACGCAGCACAAAACTGTGTCCAGTACCTTAGAGATACTAGTACCTTAGAGATAGACTTCTGCGGGTACCACTTTAAACAATCTAAGGATAAAGGAATTAACAATAAGGAAAGTTCGGTGCCTATTACGTGTTTTTTTTTGTTAGAAACTGCAAGAAAACAAATTATACCAGTTAATTCCTTGCAGCAAAACCCGTGAAAAATATCCAAATAATAAAATATAAATTAGCTTTGTTCGCGGGTTCGATTCTGAACCGGTTCTGGGACTATTCGCATGCGCAGTGAAAAAAGCAGCGTTCGCGGTTAGTAAAATCCTGAATTTTTAGTAACAGTTCTGTGTTCGCGGGTTACAATGGAATCAGTTCGTTACCGGTTCGTAACCTAATTAGCAGTCCTGGGATTTTTGTTGAAACAAAAGTTCAGTTCGAAATTTCATGCGTATTGTCGACATGGTCAGCTGTTTTCTGTTTTTGTGGTACAGAAATAAACCGTTGTATTACAGTTTATTTGTTTTTGCCACTTTTATGCGGGTTAATGTACCTGTTGAATATTTTTTTTTATTTTTGTGATTCTAAGCGTATATAAACAAAGGATTTTTAATTGTATTCCGTATGAATGTATGTATGCAATAAAATAAATAAAGATTTAATTAAAAAATATAGACAATATTACAAGATTTTACCATTTCTTGTTGTTTGAATTTTATCTTTAGTTAAATACACATAAGTACTTATGTTAAAAACGAGAGGAGGCAGGGAATCCCTCGTCTTCCGCCGAGAGACCTCGAGTAGCATTCGACAGTACAACAATTTAACTTTTTGTTTAAATTTTTTTGTCTAGTATCCAATTTAACCACGAAAAATCCTAACCAAAAGGCTAGGTTAGAATACATCCTTAGCTGTATAGAAAATTGTTCGCGGTAAATAAAAATTCCGAACTAATAAATATCTAGACATGCGCTTTAAAACAATTCTAAACCAGTTCGGTTCTGGTTCAGAATCGGTTCATTACTAGACCCGCGAACAAAGCTATTAGTGATAGATTCCATACAGCATTGCGATGGTCAAAAGGAGCAAGCCTTTCTGTAAGCAACTGATTATTAGTAAGGCAAACAGCCATTCTTTAATACTTACGAAGGTGCAATAAAACAATAAAAATAAGAAGCGTTGAAAGGTCTTAGTAAAAAGGAGGCTATTTAGAATAAAAATCATGTAAATCGGTGCAACACGACGAAACACCTAAAAATCTTGGCTTTCCCTTTTATATATATAAGATTTTTTTATAATTAATAATTCGTGGGAAATAATAAAGAATTTATTCTTGCGTATCACCACTCCTGATATAGGTCGCATGTCATATCCTTTGAAGGGGATTATGTGCACACAGTATTTCACGGGTCTATAAACATTCTGAAGTTGAGCTATTAATCACTAATCGCACGTGTGTCGAGCGATAGATCGCGTGCCACAGGCTAAAAGTCGCTAAAGCCGGTTATGTGGCTCAAAATTTGTATAGAGCTGAAAGTGCTTTATTTATTTTAACAGCGAAGATTGAAGGTAAATGGGGTTTTATATTTAAAAATAAATCTCTTGCGTAAATCTTATGTTTTCAGGAAAATATTTATTATATTTTTTACTTATTAAAGCGTCGAGTGTGACAACGTTGTAACTTGCAAATAGTGTAAAATGGAGTTAATCATAGGATAAGGTTGTATGACATCTAAAGTAACTGTCTAATAAAATATCCTCTATAAATTTAGCACTACCACATGCGGGGTGAAAGATGGCATAATGAGATTAATATGTCTTTTTTGTCGTGATGTTGTCGTGCAATAGTATATTACATTACAAGGGTGGAAAATGACTAATTTCACACGAGTGGGAATATTGTAGCACGAGGCGTTAGCCGAGTGCGACAAGCCCACGAGTGTAAGAAAGTCATTTTCACACGAGTACTGTACACTATTTTTCCTACGACAACAAATTATTCACCAAAAAAAAATTAAAGTTTGTCTTTTCAGAAAAGATAAAACACAATTGAGAACTTTGCAACACTAGGGTGATTTGTACTTTGTAACACTAGTGTGATATGTACTTTTCCTCACTGCTATATTATACTGTTTTGACAATATTTTTACATCGAAAATCACCTACCTAGAAGCATTATATAACTTTTATCATTTTGGAATTTAAAAAGGCCCTCACTTATAAAAATTGTATGGTTTGGTTAGGTAATAACGGTAATAGTTTAATACGGTTTTCTGCTATTTTAAGGGTTTTTTTAAAATTATTGATACTTACATATTTTAGACACTCTTCTAAATAAAACGTAAGTGGCGCATATCCAAAATATTTCGTTTTTAAAAAATATCAGTAAACCAACTTACGGGATCGGGGAGTAAAAGGGGTGCTGGGTGGGATAAAATTGGTAAAACGAGTTAATGAAACTTAACATAACATGTAAAATTAAGTAAAAATTACATTTTTTCTTATATTTTTGAGAAAAAATATAAAAAATTTGAAAATTGTAAATGCATATCCTAAAGTCCTAAAAGTAAGAAAAAACGACTACTAAACGTCCGTTATACCATGCAAAATAAGGAAAGCGTTTGGCAACGTCGGAAGGGTCTGATTCTATTTATGAATGGATAAAGAAGGTTGATTCATAAAGTGTGTATTAGCCTCAGGTTTAATTAAGGGATTAAAAAAAAGATTTAACTAGTTGTTTAAGTACATGAAGACAGAGAGAAAGGAATTTGATCTATAGGGGTTTTTTCTCTGGCGCTTTAGGTCGAACGGTCAAGCGGCAAGGCTGCCTCTATAATGTGCTTGCTCAAAGGTAGGAGGAAGATTTTTAATTTGATCTACTTACCTGACAACACTGTGCCACTGAGCGAGCAGTCAGTGAAAGTTGTTTTTGTGGTTATGTCTATTTTTGTTTATGTTTTTATTTTTTCGGAAATTTTATTATTACTCTTTTGGAAATATTAGAAGAAAGCTTATACTGTATAGTAACTTAACGTTAATAAGATGATTGTCGCTAATTTGGGTTCTACTGTTTAAGGTAAGTAAAAAGTTTCTTTACTACAATAACTACAATAAATATGTCACTTGCAAAACCAATAGCAGTTTTTAGAATAACATCATAATATATATCACACGAGTGTTGTAAAGTACTTTGCAACACTAGTGCTGTAAAGTACATTGCAACACCAGTGTGATATAAGGCATTTTCTATGCATGAAACCAGTGTGCTATTTGCTATTTTCACAAGTAGTCGTAGGAAACATTATTTTTTTCGCGAAATGTTAAAAAAAATCAATGGTCGTGCTAACTTGATATAAAGTTAGCGTTACCACCTCTCGAAAACAATTTTCCAATTATCGGACAAATGTCTTATGTTAATATCAGGGGCTGAAAATTTCGGGATATTTTTTTGTCTTTATGAAAAATATTTTTATAGTACCGTTAGAAAAAAAACTGTTTCATTTTTTTGCCCAGTCCAATATACAGGGTGCAACGGTTTTTTTATTTAATGTATGTATTTTTGACAAGGGTGACAAATTTAACATTTTTCTACAAAATAGATATACCCCATTTTATTCAAAACCTTATATCGTGCTTTATAAAATCGGATTATAAAACATGCAACAACCATTTTAAATGGGTCTCAAGTGACAGTGAAGGTTATGCACAATACCAGTAGCAGTTCTTGGATTGACAACCGACAATTTATGCATTGCTTCGATTGTAAAATTATTTTTGTTTTCTTTTTGGAATTTCTGGGAGCTACGAGCTCGATTATCCAGATTTTCCGCCGACGAAGCCATGGAAAGCATAGTCCGGAAGGGGGAGAGCTGGTGGATTGGACCTGAACGGACCAAAACCAAGAAAAAAATAGAATAGAATAGAACATTTTTAAACGTAATAAAAACTCCATAACATAAAATAGAAGCTTAAATTTTTATAAATGGTGTTTAAGAGCATCTTGAGCTTTATGGTTATTATGGTATTAGGTTATTAAATAAATGAACTGTGAACTGGTTGATATGTATGCCTTTGAAATGCGATTTTTACGTACAAGATATCCATTAAATTTATTTTTAAACGCCTAATAATTTATGCGAAACAACAACGTTTGAAGCAAAACATAATGCTGTGAAAAATATAATATTTGGAACCTTAAAAAAGTGTAAAATTAGGATCAAAAATTGCAAAACATAAAGCGTCTTTAATTTTGCAAACCTCATTCCCGCTACCTTGTTTTTCGTAAAAAAAAATTGTTAAAAAACACAACAAATGTCCATTTTTACCTCAACTAATTTAATTTATATTAAATTACATTATTCTGTTGAAAAAAATGACTTACCATTTGGTGGAAACTCGTAGAAATATGCCGATCTAGGACTTAAACACCTGCAAAGGGAAAAAATTAATAGTTTGAATCACAGTAGTAACAGTAGTAATAAAAAATCTCTTTTTCATTAAAAAGGCCTGTTTCCTAGTTAAGCCAAGAGTCAATGTTGCGCCCTTGAGTCTGTTGAAATTATACATTTTTTTCGAAGCTGCAAGCATAGGAAAAATTTAAGACAAAAAAAAGAGATCCTTAGGTTAAATTTTGCGCTTTTTTCCCTTAATTTGTGCTCCTCTGATTTACAATTGGGACAACAATTTTTTAAAACCGCTAAAAATTAAAGAAAACATGAGAAAAGGCCTTCACCAAAAAACCAACCAGAAGAAATGTTCTATTTTACTTTTACTTCCTCTCCATTTTATTATCTTCACGGATTCACGCTTGATCCAGTAGTGTGTATAGTATGATAAAACAAAGTTTTGCCGAATCGTTTAGAATAGGGGTCACCAACCAATGTCAGAGAGGCTGCGGTATAGCGCTTGCACTTGCCTCACACCGCCATAACTGACGATCTTGAGGCTTCAGCGGTTCTTTGCCGGGACAAGTCAGACTATGGCAAAGGCGGAAAAAATGATACTGCCTACTCAACAAGGAACTGCAAAAACTAGGTTTGGAGGTCCGCGGATCCGGACCATTGTCCCTGGCCTAGAACCATCCAAATCCCATTGATATTTCTCTTTTGAATTATTAGTACAAGAACCGGCTGTATCAATGTACATATATCTAACAAAAACAAAAACAAACTTTTTTTCTCTGACTAACGAAAAATAACAACGTATTTCGTTTTATCTAAAAAATCAAACAATCGAAAGTCGCCTGATTGTTGAGACTGTAGAAAATTTTGACCGAAAAGCAAAGTTTGCGGTTATCAGGTAGAGTTGCCGAAGTGTGTTTACAATGGCTAAAAGTATTTGAACTGGATAGAATGGTCAGGATTTCACTTCAGTAAAGTAGAGAACTCTTGAAATCAGTTTAAAAGAAAGTATTTTTACTCGTTCTGTACTTATGATATAATTAAGTTAAGGGATAAATAATTCATTTTACTTCTAACGTAGTGACTTTTAAAGGACGAAGAAACCGATTTCTTTTTAAAAGCTTTTATTTCACTTGCTATGTTTGTATGTATGTATATATAAATGAAAGGGCTTGTCAAGTTTAACTGGAAAAATAAAGTGATCATTCTAAATCAACACAACAAAATGCCCAAGATGGTTGACTAGGGACTTTTAATTTACTCCTGCATTTTCCAAATTACAATTTTGTAAAAAAATATAAAAAACACGCTTTTAAAGCACATCGAACTAAAAAGTTTGAAAATAATTTTTGAAAATTATATTAAAACAATAATGGACAAAGATTGTAGTATTATTGTTAAAGAAAGCATGGGTGCTCGATATACGAAAAATATGGCACAAGGCGCCCACGATTTTTACAATAATAGTAGTATTTTCATTAATTATTGTTTAAAGATTATTTCAAAGACACGGTCTGTAGCTGGATAACCATGGGGTTTTTAAAAAAAGAGAATACTGAAACATATACAGGTCGGCTAAGGCCACAGTATAAAATTATTTTACTCTATACAGGATGTCTCAAAAAGTGACGTATCAAAGTTATATTTTTTAAATGGAACACCCTATATTTTATGACGGTTTTAGATTCTACATAAAAAAATAATTTAAGTTTGTTAATAGGACTAAGTGTCTAATTTTATTAGTTTTTGTGATATTTGATTTTTTTCAAAATGCAGGGGTGCCATTAAATTAATTTTTATTTTAACAGTATAAACTCCTTAAACTTTAAAATTTGTTACAAGATTAGGAAAAGACTGCCTTATCATACGTGGGTCATATCGAGATCATAGACTATACAGGGTGATCAAAAAATAATTTCAATTTTTAGAAAGTCAAATAGCAATATCTCTCTTGTTTTAAATGGAACACCCTCTATTTTTTTACACCACATGATGACAAACCAAATGCTCTTTCAAATGGTATAGGTTGCCTATACCTATCTTTCATACTTCTTAAGAGTAAATTCCCTTTTAACCATATTTTGCTCCAAATGCCTATTTAAATGAAAGTAGGCTGGGCTGTAGCTAGGCCTATGCACTAAGCCGTTACTGCAAAATGTAAGTTCTGTTGGAAAAAAGCACAAAATTAAAAAGACTTTGCATTATCTCGCCACTACTTTGTAAATTCACAGTTAAAATACTCCTCATTAGCCGCTTATAATGCTACTTCCGATTAACACTTGCTATTTCTAGCTGAATGTGCGCTAATGATAAAACTTGTGTTTTTAAACAATCTAATAACGCCTCTGGTCAGTTATGACGACATTCTGTGACCTATAACTCGCTTCTTCCAGTATCCATAATCACTGTGTCAAATTTTTAAAAGCAACTATTATTGGTTATCAGATGGTTTCTCCTGGAATATTTTTCAGGATTAACTCTAGACTAAAGTAAACCATTTTTTCCACATCCTACCAGTATTATATCATCTCTGTTGTTGTGAGAAGAAGGGTTTTTATTTAAAATCATTGAAATTTCTTTTAAACTGACTAAAACACTAGTAATCAATAAATGGTCGTTGTTATTTTCTTAAGAAAAATATTAATGGCTGCTATGTCACAGCCAACTTTAATTTAAATAAACATTTGGACTAAAAATTTGTAAAACAGATTTTACTAAAAAGCACAAAAAGATAGGTATAGGCAACCTATACACCATTTGAAAAGAGTATTTTATTTGTCATCATGTAACGTCAAAAAATACAGGGTGTTCCATTTAAAATAAGAGATATGGCTATTTGATTTTCTGAAAAATTGAAATTATTTTTGATCACCCTGTACAATATTTGATCTTGATTTGACCTACGTATGATATGGCAGACTTTTCCTAATCTTGTTACACATTTCAAAGTTTAAAGTGTTAAAAGTGTTAAAGTAAAATCAATTTAATTTTACCTCTGCATTTTTCAAAACAAATCAAATATCACAAAAACGAATAAAATTAGACATAGTACTATAAACAAACTTGAGTTATTTTAAAGTAGAATCTAAAACCGTCAAATATAGAGTGTTCCATTTAAAAAATATAACTTTTGATACGTCACACTTTTTGAAGACACCCTGTATAGACTAAAATAATTTTATACTGTGGTCTTATCCGACCTGTATATGTTTCAGTATTTACTTTTTTTTAAAAAACCCCATGGTTATCCAGCTACAGACCTGAGGCAAGTTTAATCCAGAATGTTATATTTGCGTTTGAAAGCCTACTTTAGCATCTAAATATTTTTAATTTTTATTTAAAATGCGGTTAATGGGGTATAACTCTAAATTTTGGGCCGAAGTCTCAAAAGAGAAGTGACTATACTTTTTTTAAGAAATATTTAGGCGTTAGATGTCTGGACCCAAACGTGGCAAAAGCAGTATCCTTTATTTTCGGCAAAAACTGGATATTTATTTTGTTTCTCCCAATGCTTGAAATGGCAAATGAAGTATCTTCTAATACATAATAGTTTTTGTTTTAAAATTACTTGGTATATACTCAAAAATCGAACGCCAATCTGATTCTTAAAACAGTAAAGTTTTGATCAAAAGCAAAGTTTGCAGATCAAGTTTGAAAGCTATAAAGTTTGTTACACAATAGCTAAAAGAATTTTAACGGAATAAAATGGCCCGAATTTTAAATTTGAAGAATGGTTGGAAAGTTTAACAGAATAGTTATTTACAAGAAAATAAAAAGAAAAAGAAAGTGTTGTTTCTGTAGTTGTAGTCATTTTAATCAGTATTAAAATTTTCAATACACAAAGATCTCTTTAGTTTTTTTTTTTGTACTATACAGAATGAAATATGCACTTAAATGAAGAAGAATGTGTATATCAGATATTATGATATTATTAGATTATAGAAAGTGCAGGCTTGCTTACAATTTTCAATGTACAAAAGATTTTTTTTTATATACTATACAAAAATTGGCAGAATCATTTAATTTATTTCATATGAAACATGATAATTCATATTGGCTTTAGGGAGTTCATAGCTTATAATTTGTAATAATATTTAGAAAGGCAGCGTTGCTTAAAGGTCCTAATGTACAGACATTTTTTTTTAATTTCTTCTATACTATAGAAACTAAATAATTATTAAATTTATAATTTTTTAAATAGGTACACCAATTAAGAAGAATGTAGTATATCATAAAGTATGATATTATTTATATGGGCTTTAATTAGTCCAGCGTATAATTTCTGTAAAAGTAATTGGAGAGGCAAAGTTGCTTACAATTCTATTGTACAAAGAATTTTTTAAACTATACAAACTGATAAAATAATGTAATAGTTATTTTTTAATATACACACACATTAGGAATAATGTGTATATCATATATTATGACATTATTCATATTGGCTTTAATTAGCTCAGTGTATAATTTGATGTAGTATTTAGAAAGGCAGAGTTGCTCTCAATTTTCAATATACAGAGATTTTTTCAGTTTTTTTTTATATACTATACAAACTAATTAATTTTTTTTTAATATACACTCAAATTAAGAAAAATATGTATATCATGTATTTATTCATATTGACTTAAATAAGTTAGGTGTATAATTTGTAACAGTATTTAGAAAGACAGGGTAGTTTACAATTCCCAATGTTCAGAGATTATTTTAGTTGTTTTTCACTATAAAAACTGACCGAATTATTTAATTTATAATTTTATAAGTATGCACGCAAATTAGGAAGAAATTTGTATATCATATATTATGATATTATTTAGATTAGCTTAAATAAGTTTAGTGTATAATTTGTAATAGTATTTTAAAAGGGAAGAGTTGCTTACAGTTTCCAATAAACAGAGATTTTTTTAAGTTTCTTGTTAATACAATACAAACTGACCAAATTAATTAATTTATAATTTTATGAATATGCACGCAAATAAAGAAAAATGTGCATATCATACATGATGATAATATTCATATTGGCTTTAATTAGTTAAGTGTATAATTTGTAATAGTTCGCAGCAGAAAATTTTAGGATGTAGGTCGAAAATGTTTGATTAAATAATATTGGCAACATAAAACTAAATAACTTATGCAATTAAAATTATTTTATTTATTAACACAATAAATGCACTATATAAATGGCACATGCAACTACATAATAATTACAGAGAAGAATATAGGTTAAGGGTATACAGGGTGTTCCTAAACCTTACAACCATATTATTGGGTCTATTACAGAGATAAGGTCGTATAAAAGTACTGGGCTTAGTTAATCATCTAGGGGTAATAATCTGTTGATATACAGGATTTTTTGCAACTACAGAATGATTCTTCATGGATTGATTTCTTTTATTGTGTTATGGAAAAATAAAAGTTTATAACCAGAATATACAGTGCTTGTCTAAAGTCAAGACCCCCTTCTAACTTTTGAATTGCTTGGTAGTTTTCATGAAAATTTGCGAACTTTAGTAAGACAACATAATCAAATTTTAGACAAGATATGACAGATATAAATGTCAAAATGACAGCTGGGCGCCATTTTAGAAAGAAAAATTAAATGGGAAGGGGGTCTTGTGGCACATTATTTTAAAGCTCCTGACACATTCTTTATAACCCCAGAATATAAAGTGAATACCTTTTCCCCAAAAAATGACTGTACTTTGAAAATTACCTGAATACCTGATTTGGATGGCCATATCTACAAAACTAATAAAGTTCAGAAATACCTAATTTGGTATTTTCTTAAAAGTCTTTTAAATATTTTTTTAATGGTAATCTAATATACATGGTGCCTCATTAATTTTCACAAAATCAATACTTTTTGTCCTATCCTGTATGGTATCACCAATATAAGTATTAAATAAACCCTTAAAAGAGCTTTAACTAAAATACCACATTATCTAACTTTATTAGATTCGGAAATACGGTTATCTAAATGAGGTATTTGAGTAATTTTCTATATTACCGCCATTTTGTAGTGGGTAAAGATATTGACTTTATATTTTAAGGATATAAAGTACTCGTCAGGAGCTGTAATAATGTACCACAAGACCCCCTTTTCCATTTAATTTTTCCTTTCCATAATGGCACCCAGCTGTCAGTTTAACATTTATATTTGTCATTTCCTGTCCAAAATTTGGTTTATGTTGTCTCACTAAAGTCTTCAAATTTTCATGAAAAATACCAAACAATTCAGAAGCTAGAGGGGGGTCCTGTGGGGGTGCCTACTGAGACGCCACTGAACCCAATAATTTTAATTAAATTAATACTAAATAAGAGCATTGTTACTGTAAACAACCGCACCATATTTTAATTAAATCGATTTATGGATATTTAAAATATTTTTATAAAAACTCGAACTTTATTTTATAAAACAACATAATATAAGGAATTCATATACATATCATACATTCAGTTCAGTAAGGAAACAACCTGTTTTGTTTTGACGCGTCTGTACAGTTCTAAGAAAAACTGTGTGAGTTAAGGAAGGCAAAGTTTTAGAGAACTACTTAAAAAAAAGTAAGTTTTACTTACGTTTGGTAGTTGTGTTGTTGCTGAGACAACAGTGGTTGTGTCATAGGTGCAGCGATAATCCTTTGGGGTGGTGGAAGTTGTATTTGAGTCGGTTTTAACACAGTACCCGTAAATCCGTATATTTCATCTTCGTCTTTATGAGATAGACAACTTGATGGCTGAAAAATGAAAAAATAATTTAGAAATTAGATAAAATAAATCAAAATGTCATAGAAATAGATCTTATTTTGAGTTGAGCAATGCGTCCCTAAAATATGGTCATTGTACCATCTTAAAACACCCTGTTTACTTGCCCTGCGTTGATAGTACTTACCAAATATTTGCCAGGTACATAAAGCGGCTGACTAACTGACGTTGTCATTCCCTGCCCCACATTATTACCCACATTGTTAGTGTCGGGTGTATTCGGCTGTACTCGGTCTTTGATCGAGGTTTCCGAGATTTCGGCCTTTCGAAGATCTTCAAGGTGTCCCAATACATCTACGTAGTGTGTGGAAAAAAGATCAGCATAACGCGATGCCAGCCCTTCAAGGTAACCTCGTTCCCCGTCCTGAAAACAAAAGAAAAAGTAAGTAAAATTAATATAATATATATATTTTTTATTTGAAAAAGTGTAAAGAAAAAAATATAAATTAGGATTTTTGAAAAGAGGTATTAATCCAGTATTTCTTAAGAGGAGGTTTATACAACATAAATAAAGATTAGAGAACTATTGAAAACTAAAATTAAGCGACTTGGCAACGTTGCAGTTTCAAATTTAGAACATAATGATATTTTATAATCAAGTTTTGCTTTCTGTTGTTGCAGTTAATATTCTATTTTTTAAAGAATTTTTATAATTTATGGGATGAATGTAATAAAAAATAAAATAATAGTTAGTCTACAGTTAGTGTTAAGCATTTAAGTGGTTGCCATCATGGATTTTGTTAAAAATTCAGCAATGAAGCAAAACGTGAGAAGCCAGTTTCGGTTTATCTGCAGGTCAAGTCTAAATAACGAAGAACTTACGCTTTATGGCTATATATAAAGTTTATCGAAACATTGACTATTATCCTGCTTTGTGTTATTTAGGTTGTCAAACAATGATGCCTAATATTTTGCGTGAAATTTAGTAACTAATCAGGTAATTTATGTAAATATTCTTCGTCAAATCGATCTAGATACCCATTTTTATCAGCTGTTTGACCGAATTGCAACACTGTGCTCCTTAATTTGAATTCCCAATTACGTATTTTTTCTTATTCGGGAGATTTCAATTTTTTTAACCCTGAATAAATAAGTTAGGTTAAATCATCGTACTTTGCCCTTAAGAAACTTGTGGTAATACGTTGTACACAGGATTTTCAGACACCCTGTATATTTAGAAATTAAATAAAAAATATTTTAAAATAATATCTGCATATTTTTTTCATAATTTATAATATTTTCTAAAAGAATAAGTATACAGGGTCATTCAAATTAAGAAACTTCATTATTACTTAAAATATAAAATAGTTGAAAATAGCAAACTAGAAGCATTTTCAACGCTTTTTTAAATTAAAGATTAGAAAAAGCTATCGACAATTGGAAGTTAAACAACAAAATAACCTTTTTTAAAATAGAACACTTTGTATATTTTGTCACTATTAGCAAGCTCTTTTAGAATCTTTTAAAGAATACCACATATGATATAATAATTTTTTTATAGTTTCGTAAATATGGCCATCGTCAGGTTTTAGTAGTAAAATAGCATTTCTTAAATGAAGCATCCTGTATATTGTATCACCTTTAAACCAAAAGCTTTAAAAATACCACATTTAATATATATGTCCATCTGTTATAGTTTGGGAAGCAAGGCCATCCAAATCTAAAAAAGTAGATAATAAAATCTTTATATTATCCAAGCTTAGTTACTACTTTAGAGCTGTGAATGTTTTAACATAATTTTCGGATTTAAATGGCCATATTCTCAAAACTATAAGAGATAGGCATATCGAATGTGATATTTTTCTCGACCACGAGTTTATTGCAAATTTTCGTAACCACGAAACTAAAACTAACGACTAAAATGAGGAGGTGACCCAGTGGAATATATACAGTTCATAAATTTAATGCGCAAAATTGTGTTGACCATCAAAAATAGAACAGAGGACTTAGTTTAGAGATATTTACCCATAAGATAATAAAATCGAATTCGTTCGCAAGTTTATTGCAAATTTTCGTAACCACGAAGCTAAAACTAGCGACTAAAAATAGGAGGTAACCCGGTGGAATATATACTAGGTTATACCTTCAATGCGCAAAATTGTTTGACTATTAAAATATATCAGAGGGCTTAGTTTAAAGATATTTAACCGTAAGATAATAAAATCGAATCCGTTCGCAAGTTTATTGCAAATTTTCGTAACCACGAAGCTAAAACTAGCGATTAAAAATAGGAGGTAACCCGGTGGAATATATACTAGGTTATAACTTCAATGCGCAAAATTTGTTGACTATCAAAATATATCAGAGGGCTTAATTTAGAGATATTTAACAGTAAGATATTAAAATCGAATAAACTTCCTAAAATTACTTTTAAATGGTGATATAAAACACAGGGTATTTCTTTATAAAATGTTATTTTACCCGCAAAACCAATGGCGGTCATATTTCAGAAACTATTAAAACTTGGATATATCACATGTGGAGTTTTTTTAAAGGTTTATAAAAGGTATTTTTATTGATGATAAAATATAGATGGTGTTTCATTTGAAATAAGGTTATTATGCTCTATAACCCCAAAAACTCGAGTGTCAATTGTTTTTATCAATCTTTAATTTTGAAAAGCGTTAAAGTGCTCCGAGTTTGCTAATTTAAATTATTTTGAATTTTGAGTAATAACAAAGTTACCTATGGAAACACATAATTTGAATGACCCTGTATACAACTAAAAAACAGTTTATTAAATTTTATTGCGAATTTATTTCAGCGATTGATTTTACAAAGACCAAAAAGAAAAATCCCATTTGAAAAATATTATTTCAGCTCATCCCCAGTTGAAAAAGAAGATTAAAAATAATCAGTGAAAAGCTCTTTGAGAATTATCTTTTTGACTTTCTGCGTGTCGATGCCAAAGCGGATAAAACTGGCCTGATTTTTTAAAAGGATTTAAATTAAAGGAGAAATATGGATTGTGTGCTTTTGAAAGTTAAGCACTTAAATTTGTTAACATTGTTGCACCGCTCAAAGATTTTTGGCTTAATGGTAGAAGTATTTTGCTATGAAATAGTTGTTTTAAATTAATTAGTTAATCTGAAGTCTCTGGGTGAATTAGAGATCGTTGCTTTTGATTTATCCAAAGCTTTTGACTAGATCTGGCATAATGCGCTCCTCAATACAATTATCTTCTTCGATCTTCCAACTAAACCCTATACTTGGCCCTCTAGATATCATTCTGATTAACGTATATCAGTTATCGTGAACGGTCATTTCTCAACAACCTTCTCTCTTTCACAACTCATTTGATTCATAGATTTGCTGACGATAGTATCATCAGTCCAGTTTTCAGGTTCTCAAACCAATCTTTAAACCTGTCTTGAATGGCATACGCAGGGCTATGCAGATATCTTTTCACATGACCTTAATTTAATATTGAAATGGTCCGCCCAAAGTCTTGTTTAATTTAGTGCATCCAAAACACAATCATGTTTCTTGTTAAGAAAAAAAGTAATCAAATACTCATCGTTACTTATAAGCGGCCAAGTTCTTTTATAAAAAGACACAGAGAGGGTCCTTTGTAAACTCAAGCAAGTATGCCTTTATGCATTTTTCTCGCTTGTCGCTGTTTAGCTTTTCTTATTTACCAGTCGTTAGATTTTCTCAAGACTCATGATCTAACATTCAACCAGTTATGACTTATGGCGCTAAAACTTTAACTTTGACCGTCACATCTGCTAAGAAGCTCAGAATAACGCAGCGTAAGATGGAAAGATCGATGCTTGGTGTGTCAATTCGTGACCACGTTAGTAACGAAGTTCTACGTGCGAGAACAGGGGTCACGGATGTTGTCTATCAGGTGGAAAAGCTGAAATGGAACTGGGCTGGACATGTAGCCCGCATGACAGATGGCAGATGGACGAGGAGGTTGCTCGAGTGGAGACCAAGAGCTGACAAAAGAAGTAGGGGAAGACCTCCGACGCGATGGACAGATGACATAAGAAGAATGTCTACAAATTGGATGCAAAGTGCTCAAGGCCGAGGACGGTGGGCAGAAATAGGGGAGGCCTATATCCAGCAGTGGATGCAAAGGGCTGATTGATGATGATGATGATGATGATGATCTAACAGATGACCTTACTTGGCATAAGATAATTTCTTAGTAGGATTTGAAACCTACCATTGTCCAACCAGCACCCTTATCCACTAGTTCATCAGTTCGAGTAAATTACTATAGTCTTGTCTATACAGAATGTTAGAAAAATAATGTGCGTTACTTTAAGAGGTAATTCCTTGCATTATCCTAAGCAAAAAAGTTTCTTATTATGTCCAAACATCAGCCGTCTCCGAGAAAAAATTGATAAACTTTTTTTCTTATTAGTCGTGAAATAAATAAATTTTGCACCTAAGTTATTTAAAATCAAACGCCTAATAGCGTATAATATATCAATACCTCATATAAATATTTAACTGTTTCTAAAAAATTGTTTTTTTGCTTAATAAATACATTTTTCCGAAGAAAAACAGACAAACAAAATCCAACACAATTTACAACGTCGCACGCGACAAGGTGTCGGTAGGCAAAATAAATAAATACCTAGGTCGGGAACAAATCGTTTCACAGTTTCTGGCATACATTAATGCAAGTAATGGTTACCCGAAATAAAATTACACTTTATTTTTAGTATTTACTACTGTATCAGTGCGTGCTTTTGATACGAAAGAGTTTTTAAAAGTAAGGTTTACCTTACCATTGTTTACAACCGATTAAAAAAGCAAGTTCTTGCGTACCCTAAAACACTTTTTTATGCTTCCTGTGTTACCAATGGTCAATAACATATCGACGTAAAATTTAATACCCTGCTTTTAATATCTTACCATAATTTCAAATTATAGTAATACCCTTATTTCACTTACTCCATCTAGCTTAATATCTCCATTTTACTATCTTAATACAGCTTTTCATGGTAGTTCTTTTTCATTTTCCATTCTTTCCATGTTTATCCATTGAAGCGGGAACGTGTGCATTATGAAATTAAACGACTTCGTTCCGAACATCTGTGCCAAATTCGAAATTGGAAAATGAAGAGCCCGATGTTTCCGGTTTATGTCTTTATTATAGTTTGGATATGTTTTGTTTAAGATTTTGGCACATTTTAAAAATAATATTTTACGATATAATCGATTGAAAAATCACTGTATTATATTAAACAGGGTGTATATAGAACATGTTGGTTTTACTTTATAAAAACAATTAATAAAACTAAAAATATTTGTCACATCACCAAAACAATTCACAATATAGCAAAAACTGACTGAGCTGTAGCTGGATAACCATGGGGTTTTAAAAAAGTAAATACTGGAACATATACAGGTCGGATAAGACCACAGTATAAAATTATTTTAGTCTATACAGGGTGTCTCAAAAAGTGTGACGTATCAAAGTTATATTTTTTTAAATGGAACACCCTATATTTTATGACGGTTTTAGATTCTACTTTAAAAAATAACTCAAGTTTGTTTATAGTACTAAGTGTCTAATTTTATTCGTTTTTGTGATATTTGATTTTTTGAAAAATGCAGAGGTAAAATTAAATTGATTTTACTTTAACACTTTTAACACTTTAAACTTTAAAATGTGTAACAAGATTAGAAAAAGTCTGCCATATCATACGTAGGTCAAATCAAGATCAAATATTGTACAGGGTGATCAAAAAATAATTTCAATTTTTCAGAAAATCAAATAGCCATATCTCTCTTATTTTAAATGGAACACCCTGTATTATTTTACGTTACATGATGACAAATAAAATACTCTTTCAAATGGTGTATAGGTTGCCTATACCTATCTTTTGTGCTTTTTTAGTAAAATCTGTTTTTACAAATTTTTAGTCCAAATGTTTATTTAAATTAAAGTTGGCTGTGACATAGCAGCCATTAATATTTTCTTAAGAAAATAACAACGACCATTTATTGATTACTAGTGTTTTAGTCAGTTTAAAAGAAATTTCAATGATTTTAAATAAAAACCCTTCTTCTACAACAACAAGATGATATAATACTGGTAGGATGTGAAAAAAATGGTTTACTTTAGTCTAGAGTTAATCCTGAAAAATATTCCAGGAGAAACCATCTGATAACCTTAATAGTTGCTTTAAAAAATTTGACACAGTGATTATGGATAATGGAAGAAACGAGTTATAGGTCACAGAATGTCGTCATAACTGACCAGAGGCGTTATTAGGATTGTTTAAAAACACAAGTTTTATCATTACCACATTCAGCTGAAATAAGTGTTATTGGAAGTAGCATTATAAGCAACTAATGAATTTTTTTCTGTGAATTTTAAAAATAGTGGCAGATAATACAAAATCTTTTAATTTTGTGCTTTTTTCCAACAAATTTACATTTTGCAATAACGGCTTAGTAAATAGGCATAGCTATATCCCAGCCTACTTACATTTAAATAGACATTTGGAATAAAAATATGTTAAAACGGAATTTACTTAAAAAGTATAAAAAGATAGGTATAGGCAACCTATACACCATTTGAAAAGAGCATTTGGTTTGTCATCATGTGGTGTAAAAAAATACAGGGTGTTCCATTTAAAATAAGAGAGATATTGCTATTTGACTTTCTAAAAAATTGAAATTATTTTTTGATCACCCTGTATAATCTATGATCTCGATATGACCTACGTATGATAAGGCAGACTTTTTCTAATCTTGTAACAAATTTTAAAGTTTAAGGAGTTTATATTGTTAAAATAAAATTAATTTAATTGCACCCCTGCATTTTGAAAAAAATCAAATATCACAAAAACGAATAAAATTAGACACTTGGTACTATTAACAAACTTAAATTATTATTTTATGTAGAATCTAAAACCGTCATAAAATATAGGGTGTTCCATTTAAAAAAATATAACTTTGATACGTCACACTTTTTTGAGACATCCTGTATAGAGTAAAATAATTTTATACTGTGGCCTTAGCCGACCTGTATATGTTTCAGTATTTACTTTTTAAAAACCCCATGGTTATCCAGCTACAGACCGTGTCGAATATATTCGAGAAAAATTTTTAGGCAAAATATTTCTCTTGTTTTATTCAAGTTTGTTGCTTTTTGGTAATTTCGTTCATGACATTTATTTAATACCACTCGCCTTCGGCTCGTGTTATTATTGAAAATGTCATTCACGAAATTGCCAAGGCAACAGACCTTTCATACAATCGAAATATTTTGCCGGTAAAATTTTCTCTCTTATGATATTATTTACGAAAAAATTTCTGTCATCCAAACTAGTTGTCAAAATTAAAAAAGAAAATGTCAGATTTTAATTATAAGTAAAATGTGTGTTGGCTTTAATGTAAGTTTTTACAGGAAATAATCTCAGCCGTATACCACTCGCTTTACAAATTTAAATCGATTAAACTACGCCAAATATGGTTTTGCCAGATTAGCTTACCAAATAGTATTATGGACATTAATAAAAAAAACCCTCGGCCGCTTTTAGGTCTCGAGTTTTTGATTTTAAAATAAAAACCCTGAGTCTCGTGTTTTTATTAAATTTATTGTACATTTACGTATTTTCCCAAAAAAATCTTGCCTAAAATAATGTTGGGTAGTTTAATCAATTAAATTTATAGGTCTTGTGATATTGTGAACACCT
The DNA here is from genome assembly GCA_014170235.1 of Listronotus bonariensis. Lineage (NCBI taxonomy): Eukaryota > Metazoa > Arthropoda > Insecta > Coleoptera > Curculionidae > Listronotus > Listronotus bonariensis. The sequence goes on along the minus strand of JACEGR010002429.1, from coordinate 44,210 downwards.
AGTATAAAAATAAACATTTTTGGGTATTTTAAAATAAGCATACATTTTAATTAGGTTACTTAACATTGGGAATTTTGCTAAATAAAGATATACGTGACGTGTCAAGGTTTTAAAAGTATAAATTAAACAATTTTCTAGGTTACTCTTATAATAATAAAATAAAAACATTAAACAAACTGGGTCGCGTAGAAATGCAAAACAAACACTGGAAAATTTAATATTTAAAGAGGAAAGAAGTTAGAAAGATATTAGATAGGAAGTAGTTAGTGAAGTCAAGTATAAAGTTAAAGTTTTAGTTAAGTCCCGTACGGGCTACCCTAGTGGGGGTATGCCCGTACTAAATTTAGTTAGTCAAATAAGTTAAGTTGGTTTTTAAAAAATGCAAAGTTAGTTTTGATGGTCCACCGGTCTCATTGTCCCAAGAAGATAGTTCCATATGGTATATTTGCCCCAGTGACGTCAAGTAGCCCTAAAGTATTTCAAAATGTCAACGTCACAATATATTATACAAGAATTTACTAATGTCGAGTTTTCCAACAAAACCCTTTACTTACTCTAAACAAAAAGTTAAATAAACTAGAACTTCTCTAGCAAGAAATTAACTGAATTTTTAATTTTCTTCTTTGTCCGAAAATTATTTTTCTGCTCGGCTGCTTCCCACGCATTCCGTATAATAGAAATTTAAAATTTATAGCATTTTTAAACACCCAGAGGTTTTTAAAATTACGGTTTTAAATTTTATTTGATTTTATTTTTTAGTTTGCTTTGTCTAAGTGTTTTAACTTTAATGACCACGAGAAAATTAATAGAAAAGGTTTTACTAAAATTAGTCGTGTATCTTTAGGCCTTTCGCACATCAGTCGACTACATAGTAAGGGGTGATTCATTTGAAGGTATTTTTAGAAAAAAAAACTAAAATATTATCCATTCATAGTTTCGCCGACGATAGTACCCTTCACTCCAGTTTTCAGGTTCCTAAACCCATCACTAAACCTGATTTGGAGAACAAACGCACAGCGATGCAGATATCTCTTTCGCAGAATCTTAATTTAATATTGGATTGGGGCGCCAAAAATCTCGTCAATGCATCTAAAAGACAATCATGTTCCTTGTTGCGAAAAGAGTCATCAAATACTCATCCTCTTCTTATGAGCGACTAAGTTTACAGAGCAAAGACACCGTTAATCTTGTGGGCGTCACATTTGAAAGTAACCTTAACTGGCATAAACACATTGTATCTATAGCCGCGACAGCTTCAAAAAGCTTGGATTTCTCTTTCGAGCCAAAAAGTATTTTTCACCTTCTAATTTATACACTTTATATGTGTCCCAAATCCGACCTCCCTTAGAGTATTGTTCTCATATCTGGGGCATGGCTTCCCCCAAAACCCTAAGCATTCTGGATTCTATTTAAAGAACAGCTATTCGTCTCATTAATGATCCTTCAATTACAGAAAGGCTTCCCTCTCTTGCCCATCGTCGGGCTGTGGGGGATCTATCGCTTTTTATAGGTACTTCCATGGCTTCTGCTCTAAAGGATTGTCCAGTATAGTACCTCCACTTACGGTTCCCAACAGAAAAACTTCGTGGTTTCGCGCTTATGTATTCCTATACGGTCCAACTGGACAGGCCCCGAACTTCCCACTTTGTTCGTTCCTTTATTCCTGGAGTTTCTAGAATAAGGAACTTGCTGCCCGCGGAGGTCTTTCCTTCCCCCGAAATCTTCAAGTATTTAAGTCCCGTGTCAACAAACTCCCTCTTACCTCGCTTAAGACACCCACGGTAAGTTAGCATTTAGGCTTTTAGTCGTGGTGGTTTGTTCAAAGATAAAAAAAGTTCTTAAGTAATATTTATTTTCATACGAAAGAACTATATTTTACATTTATTTTTTAAAGATTATGGCTTTCAAATGTAGACTATAACTGTTCCTAACATGGTCTTTTTGCTCCAACTTCCAAGCGCCAAATCATTTCGTTAGAAACATCACGAACACTTGCAGCTACTGCCGCTATATTTTCTGCACTTTTTGTTTTATCTTTGGACAATCCACGAAGGCTAAAAGCCTAAATACAAACGTACCGTGGGTGTCTTAAGCAGGGTAAGAGGAAGTTTGTTAACACGGGACTTAAAAACTTGAAGATTTGGGGGAAGGAAAGACCTTCGCTGGCAGTAGGTTCCACAGTCTAGAAACTCTGAGGATAAAGGAACGAACGAAATGGGAAGTTCGGGGCCTGTCCAATGAACTGTATAGGGATGCATACGCGCGGCACCACGAGTTTCTCGGTTGGGAGCTGCAAGAGGAGGGACTATGCTAGATAATTCGTCGGAGCAGAAGCCGTAAAAGTATCTATAGAAGAGCGACAGATCTCCCACAGCTCAACGATGGGCAAGAATGGAAGTCTTTGAGTAAGTAAAGGATCATTAATAAGACGAACAGCCCTTCGTTGAATGGCATCAAGAATGCCGAGGGTTGTAGGGGATGCCATTTCCCAGACAAGAGAACAATATTCTACGTACTGGATGTGGTTCGTTGGGTCAAGAATTATCCAATATTAAAAATTTGAGTTCAAATTTTTGTGATGGTATAGTAAGTTTCCCTCCTCTTCCCATCTACTTCCAATTAAACCCTAAAATTAAAATTAAGAGAATGCGAAATTTTATGACAAAAAATAATGATGATATGATATGCCTTTAAAATATTTGTTCCTTATTTAAAGAAAATCTATAGAGAAATTAATCAGAAATAAGTGTAGAGTATAAATAAATATATCTTTAATAAACTTCCTGACTTTTCCCCGTATAATAGTATTAAGTTTATAATTTTGGGATTACATAACTATTTAAATATTGAAGCTCTTTATTGATTGCATTTTGCATTTTAAATAGAATATCCGATTAGCAAACCGTTTTACCTTGATGTGCAAAACCGAAATACATTATGCATTGTTGACAAATTTAACAGAGTGGTAGGCGTTTCTGCACTGTGGCTTTTAAGCTGTGGGTCAGTTATTTAAGCAGATACGAGGTTAGCTTGAAAAATTATAAAATATTTACCAAATTATGTTTTCCTGTATTGAATTAATGACCTTTTGTCAACAAAGTTTTAAAGCTTTAATTCTATTTCTAAAATACTTTTATTATTTAAGTCGCCAAAATTCTTTAACAGCAGTGAGCATCATCCAAAAAGAAAAAAAAACTTAAATCATTTTTTTAATGAAATATTACATTTGTTTATTAAACTGTTAATATTTTTAATTGTATGTACAAATAAAGTAAGGGCATTATACTGGAGATCAAATTATTAAAAAAATTATATTTATTAAACTTAAGAAAAAATATATCATGCTATCTAAGACAAAAATTAAAGAAAAATTTTAATCGGAGAAAAAAGTTTGTGCAACTCCTAGGAAAATCATATTTCCGGCTGCTGGATTTGGATGGCTGCTGGACACGGGATAAAGTCTCGCCCATCAAACTCCATTATTTTCCAGAAATATATCCCTGTGGTTACACATTACACAATTTTTTTATCTTTGGACAAACCACGAAGGCTAAAAGCCTAAATACTAACGTACCGTGGGTGTCTTAAGCGAGGTAAGAGGGAGTTTGTTGACACGGGACTTAAATACTTGAAGATTTGGGGGAAGGAAAGACCTCCGCGGGCAGCAGGTTCCACAATCTAGAAACTCTAGGGATAAAAGAACGAACAAAGTGGGAAGTTCGGGGCCTGTCCAGTTGGACCGTATAGGGATGCATACGCGCGGAACCACGAGTTTCTCTGTTGGGAACCGTAAGTGGAGGAACTATACTGGACAATTCTTCAGAGCAGAAGCCATGAAAGTACCTATAAAAAGCGATAAATCCCCCACAGCCCGACGATGGGCAAGAGAGGGAAGCCTTTCTGTAAGTGAAGGATCATTAATGAGACGAATAGCTCTTCTTTGAATAGAATCAAGAATGCTTAGGGTTGTGGGGGGACGCCATGCCCCAGATATGAGAACAATATTCCAAGGGAGGTCGGATTTGGGACACATATAAAGTGTATAAATTAGAAGGGGAGAAATACTTTTTGGCTCGAAAGAGAAATCCAAGCTTTTTTGAAGCTGCCGTGGCTATAGATACAATGTGTTTATGCCAGTTAAGGTTACTTTCAAATGTGACGCCCACAAGATTGAAGGTGTCTTTGCTCTGTAAAACTTGGCCGCTCATAAGTAGAGGATGAGTATTTGATGACTCTTTTCGCGACAAGGAACATGATTGTGTTTTGGATGCATTAAAATGGACGAGATTTTTGGCGCCCCAATCCAATATTAAATTAAGATCCTGCGAAAGAGATATCTGCATCGCTCTGCGTTTGTTTTCCAAGTCAGGTTTAGTGATGGGTTTAGGAACCTGAAAACTGGAGTGAAGGGTACTATCGTCGGCGAAACTATGAATGGAATTAGTTGTGGACGAGAGAAGGTCGTTGATGTGAAGAAGGAACAATGTTGGTGCCAGAACTGAGCCCTGAGGGACTCCAGCATTTACTTGGTGAAAGCTTGAAGAATGGCCGTCCACAATAACTGATATACGACGATCAGATAGATAACTAGAGAGCCAAGTACAGAGTTTAGTTGAAAGACCATAGGAGGGAAGTTTATTAAGAAGTGCGGCATGCCAGACCTGGTCAAAAGCTTTGGATATATCAAGAGCAACGATCTGGGACTCACCTAGAAACTCGAGAGACTTATTCCAGCGGTGTGAAACGAAGGAAAGAAGATCTGCTGTAGATCTTTGTGGCGAAATCCATACTGCCTGTCATGCAAAATTTTGTGTTTGTTGTGTTTATACTATTTTTGTAAATAAACAAAATTTTACATTAAAATTTTATTTTTAATTCTAAAAACTCTTTTCCGTAACAATTTTTGATATTATCAAAAATACAGGCACTTTACCTATCACATATTATATTTTTTTATTAAACCACATAGATGGCTAATACAATTGTATATCCAATGGTTACCTTTTAGGTTTTGGACCATACCGAACTTTTTATAAGGAATTACATTTTTTTCGTAAAACTAATCATATTAAAATTTTTCATATGACGCCAACTTACGTAGACACCACTGTATAATATGTTTAGCATCCTATACCGCTTGAGCAAGCAGTTTTAGTACATCGGCGAGTAAAAGAACAACAAAACAAGCAGTATTAGTCACGCATTTTTACATGCCGGGATTTAGTTAGATTGTCTCTTTTCCCCTACAATGCCTATGTGTTATGTTATTTAGCTCAATCTGTATGGAGCGATATACGTTAAAACAAGCTCTGTATATTTTCCTATTTTTTACCAGAACTACAATAAAAAGTTTTTAAACTACCCGTTTTAGATTTTCCTTTAAGCAGGTGTATATTTAAGATAAAAGTTGGGTCTTTAAGAACAACTTCAAAAAGTCCTAAGAAAAATATAAAGGTGAGGAAAAACAGCAATTATAGCAGATACCGCTATCTTAATTGCCATCACTTCTTCATACATTTTTTATTTTTCGCTTAAAAGTTCTTTGTAGTGGTGAAAGTTTTTAAAATGTTTTAAGTGCCTAAAAGATAATCTAAAAATCATTTGATAAAATTAATTAATTTTATAACTAGCTTCAGTTAAGACAATGTGTTACTTCCAGAATTATTGGCTATGTCTTTTAGGTAAAATAAACCATTATTTACCAGGCTAAAAACAATAAATAGGTTTGTCTGGTTAAAAAGTTACTTATAATAAAAGTTTAAGATAAGTGTTGGCGAGTCCAAGGGATCAGTTCACGTTTAGCAGCCTGGTTAAGACTTCATTTAATTTTTAGATTATTATAAGATAATTTCGACCTGAAGTCCTTGAAGCTATGTTTAGGGATTGCAACCACAAGCGCCTAGAGTTCGGCCACCGGCTTTTCCGTCCGACCAATCAACGAACATCAAAAGTCACGTGATGCATAAAACGTTCTTAAAACTTAAATCACGAAAGATTTCGTTTTATTTGAACAGAAAACATTAGGTATTTAAATTTAAATTAAAAGTCGGCCCAGTATTATAACCAAACTTTATTGAATTATTATCCAAAGACTACAGTAAAAGCACCGGAACCGGTAATTTGATTGGTTTGGAGCACCACAGAAGGTCCTGCAAAACTATCACATTGGGTAGAGGGAGTCATGGTTGGTTCCAGTTAGGTAAATCTTTTTTTTTTATTTCTTAATAAGGTTATTAAAACAAAAAAACTAACCAGAACTAACCACGACCACCCCAATGTAACATGTGACCGTCTGTAGCGCTTCAAACCAATCAAATTACCGGTTCCGGTGCTTTTTACTGTAGTCTGTGGATGATAATTCAATATTTCTAGGTTTGGTTAAAATACTGGACCACTTTTATATAAATATAGGTATATATTAAATAATGTGTCGGGTTAAAATAAAACGAAATCTTTTTGTAATTCAAGTTCGTTGATTGGTCGGACGCTTGTATTGTTGTTACCACTTCTGTGTAACACAGAAACTTGTGCCTCTCGTATACTGTCCAACTAGGCAGGCCTGAAACTTCCCACTTTATTCTTTTATCCTTAGAGTTTTTAAAATGTGAACCTGCTGTCTTGTATTAGCAAGCTCCCTTTTACCACGCTAAAGACACCCATGGTACCACGATATTGAGGCTTTTAGCCTTCGTGATATGTTTAAAGATAAAAAAACATACTATATACTTACTTAGCTAGCCTTTCATCGGTATTTAGTTTTTTTATGTCTTTATAAGTAGCAATTTAAAATAAAGTTATTTGGGTCGGAGGCTATTTAATGACATATAAACACAAATAAAATATCCTGGTAGATAAGAATACAATAGCTGGTTTTCTTGGTGGGTTACATCTGCCTCTAAGTATCAACTTTGTTTGAAAAAAGTTATATTTAGCCGAAAATGGAGCATCGTTAAGGTGTCAACGATCTACAGCGAATGTGATCATTAAGAGGGCAGTAAGGATAACTTACCCCAGTTAATTTTATTCCATCTAATACTCTGTACAAGCTAAGTAGTAAAAGGTTTTTCCAATTTTTTAACAGGAGGCTCTGCTTTTAAAATTTGACATAACTTTTAATTTTAAACAAGTTTTCGAAATAATTTTTTATCCAAGTTTAAAAAATAAAAGTAGTTTTCTCCCGTGTCATATTCGTTAATTTGCACCTACCTCGTATAAGCTATGGTTTCCTTAAATTTTGATCAGTGTTTTGTGAGTTTCGGGGTATGCAGAGATTGTTATCAATTTTTTTTTTTTTGAGAAATCAAAAATAACATCATCTTTACATCTGTCTCTAAGTATCCACTTTGTTTAATAAAAGTTATATTTATGAGAAAATGGAGCATCGTTAAGGTGTCAACGATCTACAGCAAATGTGATCAGTTACAATAAACTTAAAACACGGAGGCTGCGTAATTTAAAAGCAATTAAGTACAGTATTCATTCTCTTTTAGAATATTTAATTGGATATTTTTTTGTCTGTATTCCTTTTAGGGTCTAGAACTGCCAGGAACGACACCAAAAGTGTTCCTTTTATTGTCAGTCTTTTGTATTTTTGGTAGTTTTGACACTCTTGGCAGTTCAAGAACGGTTTTGAGCGGTATGAAAGGAATACACCAATAGCCTCTACTCTAGGGATGGCAACGATATATCGAAACTCAAATATCGATAATTTTTATCGATATTTAATTTCTTGGTATACCGATACATCAATATCAAATATCTTTGATATTTGTGGTAATTAAAACAAAGTTAAGAGCGTTTTTTTCACTTAAATTTTTAAAAGTCTGAAAAATGTTGTAAAGTAAAATTTAATAAAAAAATTAATATAAGAAGTATCGATCTATAGCCACGGCAGCTTCAAAAAAGCTTGGATTTCTCTTTCGAGCCAAAAAGTATTTTTCCGCTTCTAATTTATACACTTTATATGTGTCCCGAATCCGACCTCCCTTGGAATATTGTTCCCATATCTGGGGCATGGCGTCCCCCACAACCCTAAGCATTCTTGATTCTATTTAAAGAAAAGCTATTCGTCTCATTAATGATCCTTCACTTACAGAAAGGCTTCCTCTCTTGCCCATCGACGGGCTGTGGGGGATTTATCGCTTTTTTATAGGTACTTCCAAGGCTTCTGCTCTGAAGAATTGTCCAGTATAGTTCCTCCACTCACGGTTCCCAACAGAGAAACTCGTGGTTCCGCGCGTATGCATCCCTATACGGTCCAACTGGACAGGCCTCGAACTTCTCACTTTGTTCGTTCTTTTATCAGTAGAGTTTCTAGATTGTGGAACCTGCTGCCCGCGGAGGTCTTTCCTTCCCCCCAAATCTTCAAGTATTTAAGTCCCCTGTCAACAAACTCCCTCTTACCTCGCTTAAGACACCCACGGTACGTTAGTCTTTAGGCTTTAAGCCATCGTGGTTTGTCCAAAGATAAAAAAAATCGATATTTTTTTCTCTCTTAAATATCGATATATAGCTCTTCAATATATCCAATAATCGATATTAGCCAAAACGATATTTATCGATATCAATATATCGATGTTTTTAAAAATTTCACATCTCTACTCTCCTTTTAAAAAAAACCTTAATTTTTTATATTGTGGAATAAGCTTACTTCATCATACACATTCCTTCAAAAACTCTAAAATTTTATGTACACATTCTTACTACACATGTTCTCCATTGAAAATTTAATAACACTAAAATTTCTCTGTCCTTTTGTTCCTTAGAAAACCATTTTCTAACATTGCATTAAGACATGGCGCTGCGCCAAAATTGCTAATTTTCTAATTTGAAAATTAAAATTAATTTAATTAAAAATCTTAGGGCGCACTTTGCTAAGAGGTAAGATCTTAATGGTGTCGAAAATGTAATGGTAATTTATATGAATAAAAAACAGAAATGGAGAGTATTTTTATTTTTAAAAATTTACTTAACTTAAGGAGTTATACACTGTGTGCAAAAAGTCCCTGAACCCCTTAATAATTCGCAAATGCGCTCATTTATCGAAAAGTCTTCCAAATAAAGTTTATAGATATATTTTAGATCTATTTTATAAAAATATGTTTACATGTACAGGGGGCATCACAACGAAGATATAGATACAAGTTACCTTTTCTTAAATGGAATGGTGTATATTTTATTGGATTTTTGAATTCTCCACCAAATTTTAACATGACTTTGTGTAACATATGCTATACCTAAACTCTTTAGTTTGAAAGATACAAGGGTTTAAAAAAGTATTTTATCGATATTTTTTATTTTCACCTGTTACAATATTTACCTAGTTACATTTACATAGTAACATTTTTGGGTATGTATGACATGTATAAGTGACGTTTGGCAATTATTGAGCAGTTGTTAGTTAAACTATTTAAAATAACTAGTCATGGCACTTTCTGAGAAAGAAAGAATAACGTTTCTTATGATTCGAGGGTTTGGGGATCGCGAGCGGTCTTACCAAGAAACCCGAGAAAGAATAAGAGAATGTGAAAACATTACTCCAAATATGCTACAAAATGTTACAAATGCTTTTTATTACAAAGTAGCACATTGTTAAGCCGTTTAAGGAGGTCACTTCCAACATTTAATTAAATAGGTTAAGTGTTTACAAGTTATTTTTGTGTCGATTCTGTTTTTATTAATAAGTGTTTTCATATTTTAAAAGTTAATAAATATTTACATTATATTTTTTTAAACCCTTGTATCTTTTAAACTAGTGAGTTTAGGTATAGCATATGTTACATAAAGTCATGTTAACATTTTGTGGAGAATTCAAAAATCCAATAAAATATACACCAGTGCATTTAAAAACGTAACTTGTGTCTATATCTTCGTTGTGATGCCCCTGTACATGTAAACATATTTTTATAAAATAGATCTAAAATATATCTATAAAGTTTATTTGGAAGACTTTTCGATAAATGAGCGCATTTGCGAATTATTAAGGGGTCCGGGACTTTTGCACACAGTGTATATGTACAGTAAGAATTTTCAAAAAATCGTTTTTTTTTTTAAATTTTATTTTCCTAATGTACATACAATTAAGAATTGAAGATATGCTGTATATTGGTTAGGCGGATTCATCTATTAAATGGTCTTTTTGTTGGGTACACGCCTGGAAAAAATGGGACTGCTTCGGTCCTGGTCCCGGGGTATTCGAGCTGACCCTGTTCAGCCCTATTGACCCCTATGAACTGTCCGGTCGCTCAAAGCAAAATAAAAGAAAAACCTAAAAAATTCTAATTAAAAACGACGTTTCGGTGGCAAATCTGCCACCGTTGTCAAGTTAAAAATAAAGTTAAAAAAATAAAAAAATAAACTTATATTTAAATTGGAGATGATTAAAATTTTATGCTTTTTAGTATCGCAAACTAAAAATAGTTTGAGATATGTGTCATGAGTGACATAAGTAGAGATTAGATTAGATTAGAATAGCCGCTTAACGTGGGTTCCGAACCACGGTCCTATGAGCGACAACTTAAGACCTTGTCCCCACCTAGGAAGCACTACTGAACCTACCAACTGACTGGGGTCCGCATGTCCACGGTTGCGCAGTATGAGCAAAGGCAACCAGTGTTATTTAAATTAACTGAAATTGATGCTACACAATTATCTTTATTTAATAATATATACGCACTTTCTTTGATTTTGCGTTTTTTAACAAGTTTCTTTTGCCAAAATACTCGAAGCATCCCACTTTATTCTATGATTGTTATCAATAGAATAAACTGGGATGCTTTAAGTATTTTAACAAAAGAAATTAGTTCAAAAACGCAAAATCAAAGAAAGTGCGTATATATTATTAAATAAACATAATTGTGTAGCATCAATTTTAGTTAATTTAAATAACACTTGGTTGCCTTAACTTGCTTAACTGGCCTAAACAAATTGTATCCACGGCAGCTTCAAAAAACTTGTATTTCTCTTTCGAGCCAAATGGTATTTTTCCACTTCTAATGTATGCGTCCCAAGGTCGACCTTCCTTGGAATAGTGTTCTCATATTTTGGGCATAGCGTTTTTCACAACCCTTAGCATTTTTATTTCGATTTAAAGGAGAGACAAAAAGTACCATGCTCAGTTTGATAGCATTTTTACATAGGCTGTAGAATTACATACGCAATGTATTATTACACATCAATGACTTCAAATAACCCCTTCTTATTACTGTACTTTTAATGTAACTATCTCTTCTATAAGTGCACTAAATAAGTCTAAGCTTATGCAGTAACATTCCTTGTTAAAGAGACAATTTACATTGTATCTCCATTGTCAAAAACTAATTAATTTAAAGAAACAGAGTTAAACCTGCCTATTCAGCACAGATCGAGATAAAGACATGAAACAATGTCGAAGCAAAAAAATCCCCTACATACAAAGCGACCCTGCGAACTTAGATAAGTTCAAAAGTACCATGCCCAATTTTATAGCATTTTTATAGGGGTTGTAAAATTACATACGCAATGTATTATTACATATCACATCAATGACCCTAAATAACCCATTCTTATTACTGTATTTTTAATGTAACTATTTTATAAGTGCACTGAGTAAGTCTAAGCTTATGCAGTAACTCTCCTAGTTAAAGAGACACTTTACATTGTATCTTCATTGTCACAAACTAATTAATTTAAAGAAACAAGAGTTAAACCAGCCTGTTCGGCACGGATCGAGATAGAGACATGAAACAATGGCGAAGGAAAACAGATCCCCTACATATAAAGCGACACTGCGAACTTAGATAAGGCCAAAAGTACCATGCCCAATTTTATAAATGCATTTTTATACATGGGTTGTAAAATTACATACGCAATGTATTATTACATATCACATCAATGGCCCTCAATAACCCATTCTTATTACTGTAATTTTACTGTAACTTTTTTATAAGTGCACTGAGTAAGTCTAAGCTTATGCAGTAACTCCACTAGTTAAAGAGACACTTTACATTGTATCTTCATTCTCACAAACTAATTAATTTAAAGAAACAGAGTTAAACCAGCCTGTTCGGCACGGATCGAGATAGAGACATGAAACAATGTAGGAGCAAAACGATCATCTACATACAAAGCGACCCTGCGAACTTACACAATGAAACCATTAACTTGGATAAGGCCGAAGAGTGCCCGAGAATGAAACTATGCCTAATATTATAGCATTTTTACATAGGTTGTAAAATTACATTGTATTGTATTGTATTGTAGTGAATGGGGTCGTTCGGCGTAAGCTAGCTCTTCTCCCACTTCGACCTAAAAGATCTTTTGTAGATACCCTACATTAGTTAATCCCCTCGATTCCCAAACTTTTCGCAAAGCTGGAAATATTTCGGGGGCGAGCCTTTTTAAATCTTTTGAAGTCAAAAACTCCTTCCAGATATTTTAGTCTCTGGCCTGTTAATTTCGTACATTGGCATAGTATATGCTCCGAGGTTTCGCTCGATCGATCACAAAACCTACAGCGGTCGTTGTCGGTCTTTCCCATCTTGTTAAGGTGATACCTCAGAGGGTCGTGACCCGTCAGGAAGTTAGTAACTATCCTGAGTTGGTTCTTTTGAAGCTCTAATAGCTTTTTAGTGTATTTAGGCGATTGAGAGATAAATCTTTTCGCCTGTCTTTGTCCTGGAGCGTTATTCCAGTAAGTCTCTTTTTGCCTTTGTTCCCATTCTCTTAGTTCTTCCCTTAGGTGACCTCTCGTTATGCTGCAGAATGGTTCCGGTCCGTAAAACGGGGCCTGTGCATCAACTTGGCTAGTTGATAAAAATCTCGTTGCCTTCCACTTCTTCGTGTTCTGGCACCCACATCAAAGTTAGTCTGTTGTTTGTAGCCAGTTGATTAAGTGATTGTCGGCACTCCCAGGCAAGCTTTGAGTAAAGCAGCATGAAGCTAATGCTTTTAAGGCTGCCTGGCTATCCGATAGAATATAGATATTTGCTTTCCGTATGCCTTTTTTCGCGCATTCGGTTGCGCAGATATCTATAGCGTAGATTTCAGCTTGAAAGATGGTGGGAGATTTTCCTAGGGGCTTTGCGAGTCTACATCTTGGTCCGTAGACTTCCGCCCCCACTTCTTCATCCATCTTGGATCCGTCTGTATACCAGACCAGTAAAATTACATACGCAATGTATTATTACATATCACATCAATGGCCGAAAAAATCCCATTCTTATTACTGTATTTTTAATGTAACTATTTTATAAGTGCACTGAGTAAGTCTAAGCTTATGCAGTAACTCCCCTAGTTAAAGAGACACTTTACATTGTATCTCCATTGTCACAAACTAATTAATTTAAAGAAACAGAGTTAAACCAGCCTGTTCAGCACAGATCGAGATAGAGACATGAAACAATGTCGAAGCAAAAACGATCCCCTACATACAAAGCGACCCTGTGAACTTAGATAAGGCCAAAAGTACCATGCCCAATTTTATAGCATTTTTATATGGGTTGTAAAATTACATACGCAATGTATTATTACATATCACATCAATGGCCCTAAATAACCCATTCTTATTACTGTAATTTTACTGTAACTCTTTTATGAGCGCACTGAGTAAGTCTAAGCTTAGGCAGTAACCTCCTAGTTAAAGAGACACTTTACATTGTATCTCCATTGTCACAAACTAATTAATTTAAAGAAAAAGAGTTAAACCAGCCTGTTCGGCACGGATCGAGATAGAGACATGAAACAATGGCGAAGGAAAACAGATCCTCTACATACAAAGCGACCTGCGGAACTTACACAATGAAACCATTAGCTTGGATAAGGCCAAAGTCTGCCCAGTATGCATGAAAACTATGCAGTGGTGTTTTGGGCGAAGAGGGATGTACAAAATGCATTTTTATGACTACTTTAATATTAAATTTGTTACTTAAGAGGACAGTGCTTGCTTTATAAGTAAGATTTAAAAAGAGTTTTATATACCGGGTAACACAGAATGTTGTTACTCCACAATTTTTATTTTTAGAAAGACCAATAAAAATTTTTGTGTGTAAGCATTAATTGACATATTAACTGAAAATACCACCAAAGTTCTTATTTTAAATGCAAGAATCTTATTGTTCTTTCTATAATAGTATTCTCTACAAATTCCTTTTTTAATGATATATTATACAGGGTGTTTCTTTTAAAATGACGCTTAGAGAATAATTTTAAAGAAAATCAAGTATCGCCATTATTTCTGATTTAAATACTTTTTTTGCTTAGTAGGCTACGAAATAAAAGAATCGCTTATTTTACTTTTTACCGGTATTAATATACAGGGTGATTCAAAAATCGATCACGAAACTTAAGGGGTGATTTTACTTAACAAAATAAGTGTAGAGCTTTAAATTAAACATGATTATTTTATTTTATTTTTAAATTCTTGCAATAAAATCCCCTTTTAATGGCATATCACAACATGTTGTTTATTTTTAAGATAGCGGACATAGATCATTTATTCACGACATCCGAATAGCAAAGCGCAAAATTTAAAAAATAAAATAGGGTGTTTTCTTTAAATAAATAATAGTTTAAAATTCAAAAAACACGCTTTTATATGCAACCGAACTGAAATTGGGTAATAATTTTTTCATTAAAAAATATTGGAACTTTCATAGTAAAAAGCGGTGCTTAATATATTAAATGTTATAATTATTATATTTGCTAATATTCATGATGAAAAAGTTATGAAAAAATGTAAAATGCAATTTACGCTTACTATGAAGTTACAATATTTTTTTAATGAAAATTATTTTTTCAATTTTTAGTTCGGTTGCATATAAAAGCGTGTTTTTTTAGTTTTTAAACTACACTATTTTTCATTTTTAGTTCGTTATATCAATTAATTTTAAAAATAATACTCCAGTTTATTTACTAAAAAAATCTTTTTTCGCCATTTTGTCAATATAGCAAGTTTTTCAGATGGACTTTCTGAAAATAACCTAATATAAATTTGAGTAAAATCGATTCAGATCGAACTCTTGAATTAGCCGGTGGTTGGTAACACTGGGATGTACAGGTGACAGATGACACTTGGTGGTATCACAGTGGTTATAATAATAATATACAATGGAAATTTTTTTCCTGAAGCGATCCAAAGCGCAGGATAACGGGATACTGTTTGCAGATTATTGCATTGTCACGGTCCTAATACGTGTGCAAAGTTTCAAAGAAAATCGAATAGCTGGAAGTTGTTAAAATTAGCTCAAAGATTCCGTTACATAGATAAACAGACGGATAGAGGTTACAACCTAAAGGACAAAAAGAGCAGTTAAAAAATGTTTAAAAATTTTGAATTGTCTCTCATCAATTACATTAAAAACCTAACCCACAAAATGTTAATGACTTCATTAAAGGAAACTAATATATTGTTATTGTAGACAATTGTAGTTTCACTATAGACACCCACAAGAGTGCAAAATTCTTGTCGTCAGTTTGACGCTCGCTTCAGTGGAATTTATGAAGCGGGTATCCAACGAGAAGACACGTAAACAGTACGTATAATTTGCCGCTTCATAAATTCAGCCAAGCCAGCGTCCAAACTGATGCCAAAATTTAGCATTGTTCTGGGAGTCTATAGTGAAACTACAATTGTCTTTGTAATTACCAATAAAAGTAAAATAGACCATTCTTTTATTTAAAACAGTAATAATGGCGGTATTGATTGTATTAAAAGTATTTAAATAAAAAAAAATGGGACTTGTATTTAAAAAAATAAAGTTGATGGTGCAGTCGGCTAAACCGGAAGTGAATTTGGGGTGTGATAATGTTAAAACAAATCTTAATTTAAGCTATAATAGTACTATAATTAAAATTTTAAAAAAATTGGGGAGGAGGGAGGTAACATTTAAGGATACAAAAAAAATCCAAATTTTTTTGAGATTTTTCAAATGGTTGTATTTCGCTTAAAAATGGTCGTACTAGAATTAAAAAAAAAAAACATTTTAAAGCTTTAAGTTTCCAGTTTAAAGATCTTGCAATGATTTTTTTAAGCATTGTGTACTATTATGTAAACAATGTTCTTAAATGTGACGCCACACAAGATTAAATGTGTGTTTGCTCTGCAGAACTTGGCCGCTCATCAAGGTTAGTTTATATTTATAAGGTTGCGAAATATCCTCAACTTTCAGGAGGTTCGAGGTCGGAGACGCAAGGAAGGGGCACTCCACGGAGAAAAGTTGGCAAGACTGGGTAAAATCAAAGCTGATGATCAATCCAGTGGCGTCTAGAATTTGCGCAGTTCATTTTGCATTGTTTTGGAAGTAACATTTGTTGAATGATGTAATTTCAAATGTGTTTTATTTAAAGTAAAAGAATTTACAACTTAATAATAATTAAAAACTGTTGTGTAAACGGTTGTTCTACTAATACAATAAACTGTATATCTCCGGCACTGAACAACATGGCCGAAAAATGGGAGATGTGACGTCATAACACGTCACAGCAATATGGCCAAATGTCGTGACCCTATATAGACCGACTTTGACCGCTCATAAGTAATGAGTATTTAATTACTTTTTTCGCGACAAGAAACAAAATTTTGATTTGGATGCATTAAATTGGACAAGATTTTTGACCCAATCGAATATAAAATTAAGGTCGTTTAAAAGAGATTTATTTCTGCATCGACCTGTGTTTGTTTTCCAAGCCAGGCTTAGAGATAGGTTCGAGAACCCAAAAACTGGAGTGAAGGGTACTATCGTCAGCAAAACTATGAGTGGAATTGGTTGTGGAATGGCACCGAGATGCGAGTGGTCGTCGATGTGAAGAAGAAACAAAGTTGTTGCCAGTATTGAGCCCTGACGCACTCCAGCATTTACTTGGTGAAAGCTTGAAGAGTGGAACATACAGAATAAGTGATATATGCCGATTAGAGTTGTTTTTTTTTTTTTTTTAGTTGGAAGACCGCAGGAGGGAAGTTAATTGAGGAGCACGTCATACCAGACTTGGTTAAAAGCTTGGGATATATCCAGAGCAAATATCTAGGATTAACCTAGAAACTTAAAAGATTTGTCCAATTGTGTAATACGAAGAAAGATGATCTCCCGTAGATTTCATTTGACGAAATTCATACTGCCTGTCATGCAAAAATTTATTACAAATTATTTTTTATCCTGTAGAAACAAGTGGGTGTAGGTCGCTGCTATTTGGATCTGAGACTATTTAGGACTTTAAAATTCTTTCTTGAGGTTAGGTTGAAGAAGTGCAACTTAGTTTGTAGAAAAAACCGAAACGGTGGTTTATCTTAACAACTGTTAAAATTATGTATGAACTAAACTTTGCCAAGGGGTGGGTAAACATGAAGAATTGAAAAAATGTGTTTGCAAAGTTGCCAAGTTTATAATAAGTTAGAAAATTTTAAAACTTTAAATGTAATACGCTATTTTAAATTATTGTAATTAATTGCTTGCATAAACTTTATTATGACCTGACAAATTCAGAAATATGGCTTATGCTTTTTCTCGAAATTACGATAAAAACGACTTGATATGGTCAATTATCTAAAAAGCGATCCAACCAATATTCGTCACAATTAGTACAAGGGTAAAACTGGACCTACTAAATTTATTATTATTATTTTTGCGATGCTTTCAAGATTCTTTAAAACAAAGTCAAAAAAAGGGAATAAGGAAATTTAATTATGAAACATCGCAAATGCAATTCCTGAATTTAAAATGTACAGTTACTCCCCTGTACTAATTTTAACAAAATTCAGTTGGATCGTTTTTAAGATAATTGACCATACCCTCACTCTTTCCGCGGTCTTCGAGTAGTGCGGTTCACGTTTACGTAAAAGTCTACATAGACTTCCGGGTAGGCGGCTAAAGGTTTCGTATGAGCGTTGCTGTACCCTTGGGGATCGAGAAAAGATTCACGCTAAATTGGGGCTTCTTTCTTTGGGGGCTAAGCACTGTGAGTGAAGATTCCTAAAGCCTGAGGTTTTACGTTTTGGTGTTGAACACATGGTGTCTTCGTATGGTCGAGGAGGTGCGCATGCCTTGCGGAAAAGCGTGAGTGGTGAAAGTGACGGTTATGCGCGATACCAGTAGCAGCCCTTGGCTTGACAGCCACAATTTATGCATGTTCATAAGTTCTTCGCTGTTGTTGATTGTTTGAAGTGTGTCTTACTTATATGCTAGGAAAGTCTGGGAGTTTCGAGCTTGAATATCCTGATTTTCCACGGATAAAGCCAGGAAAGCTTATAAGCAATAGCTTATATGACCGGAACGAGAGAACACAGGCGAATTGACTTAGTATCAGAGCCATAAAACAAAGAAAAAGATAGAGATAGATTGACCATACCTGGTCGTTTCTGTATCCAAGCTTAATGTCATATCTTTGAAATTGATGAGCGTTAAAAAAATAATATCAGGTCATAATACAGTTGATACAAGCAGTTTTTTTTGTTTTTTTCGCCCTTTCGGGGTTATCCCACCCAGGTCCGACGACCGCCCCCTAGGTGGTGCACTGCAGCCTGAAGGCTTATTGTACCTTGACCCCTACTCCTTCCCATTCACACACCATTCATTCCATAACTTGTATGGTTGCTGCTCGGTCCGTTCGTTCAACCCCGAGCAGAACACCGCGTGCCGTTGCCCAAAACCGACAACGCCGGTCACCCATCCAAGTTATGGGCGCGCACTTCACTGCTTAACTCCGGTGTTCGACGCTGCCGATACAACCGGAGCAGCCACAAGCGCGCCTATACAAGCAGTTAATTACAATAATAAAAATACGGTATTTCATTTAAAATTTTAAAATTCCCTAACCTACAGAGAAAAGTATAAACTTGGCAACCTTGCAAATACATTTTTCAAGTTCAGCGACCCCTTCGCACAAAATGTTGTTTATTTATATATAACGGTTGCTGAGATAATCCATCGTTCCGGTTTTTTCTATTAACTCTGTATATTATCAACCGTAAATTTTCCTCCCTCGTACCAGCAAACCTTAAAAAATGCAATAAAATTAGGCCCACAACACAACGGAAGCACTCGAGCGGTCAAATACGTAGACGGGGTTAAGTTCTGCACTTGAGACGAGCTGAGATGGAAATTCGAAGTTTAAAAGGCAGATCTTTGCTAGATTATGTAGTTTTTTTATAGGTAAGCCTTTGTGTTTTGAGAGGGTATTAAAGCAATTTTTAGGTAACTAGAGGTGTAATTTTATATGTGTTTTCGACTTATAAATAAAGTTAAAACACTAAAACTAAAAAACACGGTTTAAAGCACATCGAACTTAAAGGTTTAAAATAATTTGTAAAATAATAATAAACGAATAAAACTAGTATTATTAGAGACATTTTGCACCTCTTAAAATAACAGACGTTTTTGGCCCCCTTATGGTTATCGCTATTAAACATAACGATTACGGCAGAAGTTTTAGACAGAGATTTTGCAGCCTCTTTTAAGAAATTTATTTTGCGTCTGCGCTTTCGACACATAACCTTATTTTTGCCTGTGGTTCACCGATTTTAAAGTTAACGAAAAATCAGTATTTACTTTAATTCTTTATAAGATATAAATTGATATTTAAATATATGCAAACCCTTCTGTTGATTTCGTTTTTTAAAGTAGATGCAAACAATACAGTATAAGCAAAACACAAAAAGTAAGGTTAGGTTTGGTAGTAGAATAAAAAGCAAGTGTGCCAGATCGTAACATCTAAATTAATTACTAATTTAGAATATCCGTTAAAGTGCAACTCCGTTTTAATTTCTGAACACTATTTGATTTTAATTACTGCTATAGATTTTTCGCTAATTAGAGCCCATGTATAAATGATATTTTAAATAATACGGCATTAAAATTTTAACCTTTTAAATAATTGATATTAAAATTTCTACAATCTGGCTACCACGCAGTTTAACAATAACGATAACGTTAACGATAAGCTCTTCGGTATTCATCCGTAATTAAAGGAGTCCGGTATGGTTAATAACGATAACGGATCATGTTTGCCTTACTGCGCAGTCTCAGAATAACGTTAACCACAACAGAATTGCAAAATAAAGGGTGCAAAATGTCTCTATTATCTCAATATATGAAAAATATGGCACAAAGCGCCAACGGTTTTTACAATAATACTCGTATTTTTCGGTAATTATTGTTTTAAGATTATTAATAAAATTATTTTTCACTTTTTAGGTCAATGTGCTTTAAAATCGTGTTTTTTACTATTTTTTTTCCTATATTTATGTTTTACTTTTTTGCAGTTTTTGCATAGTCTAGTAACTGGATGTAAACAGTGGATTTATTTTAAGAGTTACAAGCCCAAGTGTCGTTGATAAACCCAGCAACACCATCTACATCAACTTCAAGACCAAATCGCTTTTGCAAAATGACGTTGCTTTGTGGTTGACAGGATCAGAGGGGCTCGGTGTGTCATAGTATAGGAGGTAGTAACGTTTTTGAAAAAAACTTTAGCTCAGCTAATTTTTTTATATGTTGTTCTCCTTCCTCTTCTGGATAGACCCTGGGCTGTCTGGCTGGCGGTAGTGGTTGCGTTTATTAGTTCGCACCCTACCTGTACAGGTAATAACCGAAGGTTTTAAAAACCTAATTTTTAATTTCTTGTCTTTAGATAGGTTTACCAAACATATTTTTTTATTACCAGACACTTTTATCGTTTCTTATTATACAGTCTTCCCCCTTCTAACTTCTAAACCATTCGCTATATTTTGATAAAACTTGGAACTATAATACATGACCAAGGTCTGCAATTTTTGACATATCAGTGACAGCTCTAAATGTCAAGGTCACAGCTGGGTGCCAACGTAACCGCTACCACCAGCCAGACAGCCGCAAATCTAGTCGAAAGAGGAGGGAGAACAACATATCATATCAGTCAACCTAAAATTCTTGTTTTCCTGACGTCCCTACCTCCCGGACTATTATAGGTTCTTAAAACGATTAATAACTACGTAACCAATAACTATGTACAAACTTAAACTGTTCCTCGCTTAAAAGAAGGATAGAATACTAATTTTTAGTAAAATTTTAAATCAGGAATACATACTAGTATATACAGGGTGGGCCAAATTAAGCTTGCACACTTTTTTCCTAATAATAACTTTTTATCTGTTGCGCCTATCTTTTTTATTTTTAAAGGGCTAATAGGTTGTTTTCTCTAGCTTTGCCAATTTTGGTCTAATATATTTAGACAGGTCTAGATTTACGGGACTTTTTTCAAAATACAATATTTAACCTCGTTGCAAAAGAAATCTGATTAAGCTAAAATTAAGCTAATACTTTTTTTGTAGACTAACTATGAGAAATAATTCAGTAAAAGCGAATCTGTCTGTTGAGAATTTTGGAATCATAATTATTTCAGAAAAATAAGGTTCGCGAAAAAGCATGCCATTCTCTCGATTTTAAAAAACAACTGAATTCTAAACAAACTTAACAGCAATAGCTATTTATGTATCAAGGGCGTTACTAGGACTATAATGCCCTGAAGGTCGAAATAGATTTCGACCTGATGGGCATTATAATCCAGTAAAGCCCGTGGTGCATACAATGCTTTATGTTTTACCCAAAAAGAGTTTTTCAATGACTAATTACATTATTTATTCGCAATATAAAAAATAATTTGCACCTGTACCTGTATACGTAAGTAGATAATGACTGGTGTTAAGTTTTACTTTGATGTTTCTATCAGTTAGTCAGTTGGCATTTTTATTTAACGATTTGCTCAAAATGGAAGAAATTTCACAAAATATAAGAGAAAAGGCCATAAAAGCGACCGAAAATCTTTTGCCAGTTAAATCAAGGCAACAGTATGATCGGGAGTATGGCATATTTGATATTTGGAAAGATGCGAACGCAATTCTTCAACTAACCGAAACCGTTTTAATGGCATATTTTCAGGAACTGCAAGTTATTGATTTTCTTTAAATACATATGTTTAACAAACTATTTGTATAAACTTGATCTTTATTATGAGAGAAATAAAATTGGATAAGCAATAAAATATCCATATTTGCGCATTAGGGCATTATAATAATGCCCGCTTATAATGCCCTAGGTGTGATAGCAGGTATTATTGCTACCATAACATATTCAGTTTCTAAGGTATTACAGATCAATAATAGATGGGTAAAACATAAAATAATTAAAAATAAACGTATTAGCCTAATTGTAGATAAAATTATTTTTTTTTGCAACGAAGTTTTACAAATCATTTTTAAAAAGTCCAGTCCTGTTTAAATCTATTTAATTAACCAGAACTAACCCAAACAAAATTGTACAAGTAAATGTTAAAGAGAACTAAATTTGGTGTAAAAATTTAAAGTTAAAGCATAAGTGTAAAAAACATTGTAATTTTAAATTTTTAACATTACGTATTACTACCTAAATTACGGACAAGAGGAAGCAAAATTTAAAAGAAAATTTAATTAAATTATTTTTTTTTAAGTCGATGTTTTAAGTAAAAACTGTTAATGCAAACTGTAAAAATTGGCAGAATTTTTTAAATTTTTTATTTCTTTTACTTTACATTTTGATACAAAATTAAATTCTCTATAACATTTACATATAAAATTTTATCCTATTTGTAAAAATAAAGGTACTCTTGGTCATTTTTCATATTTTTAGTTATATCTTGCCCTGTATAGTACCAATTGGAGTAAAATTGAGTATTTATGAGTTTTGGATAATGCGACCAGTTTTAACAGTTAAAAATTCCAAAATTTTTTGTCCATTTTCTCTCTCTCTCTCTCTTCCTGGGACACATTGTATTGTTCCGTATCACCTCGTATATAAAAACACCTCTTTGTTTTAACCTTTTATTAACAATCGAACATAACTATGGTTACAACGACGAAATCTTTACTTGTCAATGTCTCGAAGTTTACAGCACAAAAATCGAATCTATACTAACTGATCGGAGGTTTCCCGTCGCCCTTTTATAGTATGGTGGAAGAGTAAAGAATGATCTAGAATCTTCGAGAAATATCATGAAAATACCATAGTACAGGATGGCATAAAAGTTCTTAATAGATAATTCGGGCGTTTTCGGAAACCTTCGAAAGTGATGAAAGAACTTGGAAAAATTAAGGTAAATTATTTAAATAAATTAACAAACTAAATTAAATGATCCTAACTCTCTTCCATTCCATAACCTAAACACATTTTTGAAAGTCTGTAACAGTATATTAAATTTTTGATATTTTTTACGGTTTCCGAGATACTCTGTAAAATATTCGAAAATGAAACAACCCGTATATCTATTTAAATGTATTTTTTTTTACTTTTTTATATAGGACTGCATGTATATAACTCATTATATTTATATTAAATGGAGCTAAGCAAACTACTTCTAATAAAGCAACTTGTTGACCATACAGGGCATTAAATATAAGAGAATTTACAGCTCCCAGGGGAAATTTAAAATAACCAGCAATTTTATACTAGTTTCTAAACATTTTGTTGGAGTTCGCCCAAAGTTTTTAAATATATTACGGCGAAACATGTAATTCTGTTTTTATTATAAATAAGCCAGAGAATTTTATGATGAATATTTTAATCTATGTGCCATTTGCTGTTTTTATTTCACAAGGCCACATATTACAAAAATAAGCTTTTTTTTTCAAAGTGGCTGCAAACCTTTGTTAAAAAAAAAAATAAAAATTAACTTTATTTTCTTTTAAATTGCTTTTTTTAGCTCAGAGTCAATATATTAAAGGGGTTATGACTAATTTTTTTGAAGTCATCTAGAACTTTTTGGTCAAGTTATTAAATAAGATAAGTGTCAACACCAGTTCCGGAAAAATATAGTTATTAATATTTTTAGTTCAACCGTTTACACAACACTTTTTAATTTTTAATGAGTTGCAACTTCTTTATCTTTAAATAGTAAACATTTGAGATTCCATCTTTCAACAACTTTCTTGTTTAAAACAACACAAAACAAAAAGCACAAATTCTAGACGCCCCTGGATTGATCATCCACCGACTAAATATAGTTACTTGTACTAGTCTTGCCAATTTTTGCCTGTTATTTGCCCTTTCTCACGTCCGTCCCCGACTTTGTAACGTCTAAAGTCGCGATTTTACTATAATCTTCTCCAGTATACAGGGTGATTCCTTATTGCGGTAAGAAAATTTACAGGCGAATTACTCAGGTATTTTTATAAAAAAAAAGTTTATAAAAACATGGTTCTCAAATTTTTCAAGATACAAGATGTTAACATTTTTAAAAAACTTTAAAAATGTAGTAAACACTTTCTGTAGTAAAATTTGTGGTAATTTTCTAGAAACCTGCTCCGATTTTGACGAAATTTGGTATACGGGGGTTTTTGGGGCGCTGATATCGAATCTGAAAAAATTTGGCGGAAACGTGTCGTTCTTGAGATATTCATCATCAGACTTGAAATTAAAACTAATTCTATTTTTACAATATTCTCCTTCTTTTGCACACAATTCTTGATTTAAAGCTTAAGTGGCACACAATATTTAATTTTCACCTTTTAAAACCCCGTTTTTTTACGTATTTTACATTATTTTTGCATTAAATTGCATAGCAAAACTTTAAATTATTTCAATCCCAGTGTGTCATGAAGCTCTATGTGTATGTATGGTTGCCGCATAGTCCGGTGATGGCTTAGCGTGTAAAGGCGTTAAGTTTGTTGAGCGCACACGGACGTGAGGTGGGTTCGAATCCTGCTGAGGGCAAATACTTATTTATAAGTTGGTCGGAAATTTAGTGGTTAGCTCAACACCAGACGGACAAAGTGCAAAATGTATCGACGCTGAAGGCCACTAAAGGACCAGGGCGCCGGAACACACTTTGCCGTGTCCTGCGCAACCGTAGACATGCGGACCCCACTCAGTTGGTAGGTTCAGTAGTGCCCCCTGGGTGGGGACGAGGTCTTAAGTTGTCGCTCATAGGACCGTGGTTCGGAACCCACGTTAAGCTGTAGGTCCCGTCTGGCTGACATCACCCAGACGTAAAATGACAGGGCGCACAATAAGCCGAGCGGCTTCAGTGCATGGGTTATCCCGGCCCTATTCTAATCTAATCTAATCTAATGGTTGCCGCATTATCAAAGAAAAGCCACGCAATTTAATGCAAAAATAATGTAAAAAACGTAGAAAAACGGGGTTTTAAAAGGTGAAAATCAAATATTTTGTGACATTTTAGCTTTAAATCAAGAATTGTGTGCAAAAAAAGGGGGAATATAGTGAAAATAAGCTTAGTACAAATTTGAACTTTGATGATGAATATCTCAAGAACGAAACGTTTCCGCCAAAAAATCTTTCAGATTCGTGATCAGCGCCCCAAAAACCCCCGTATACCAAATTTCGTTAAAATCGGAGTTGCCGCAGGTTTCTAGAAAATTGCCAAATTTGTTAGACTAAATATTAACGTCATTTAATAAAGTATTTGATGTTGTTGTTACACAACAAAAAAATGCCCTAATGTTTCTTGTATGGTCAAGGAATGTGCAGTTCTTGCCCATCTCCGGGCAATTTTATAGGTACCTTCATGGCTTCTGCTCTGTAGAATTATCTAGTATAATTCGTCCACTCACCGTTCCCAACAGAAAAACTCCCTTCCACTTGTTCGTTCTTTTATCCCTAGAGTTTCTCGAATGTAGAACCTGCTGCCCGCGCTGTCCAAAGATTTAAAAAAATGACATTAAAGACAAAATTTGGTTCATTTTATGTGAAATTTCAGATGTAGGATCCTCATTCAATACTAAAAACCTTTTTATTTAACATCTTGCTGAATTATAAAAATAGGGGTACTTTTGTCTTGGCCCATTTTCACATTTTTGAAGTTTTTGGAGCCCCTGTACAAAACACAAACAAATTTCTTAACGTAAATCCTATTTTTTTATGAAGCAAAAGTAGTTGCCTTACACGACTTTCTTAAACATTTAAATTTTTGGTCCATTTGTCCTATTCTAAAGTCTATCCGTGTACATACTGTATTATGCATGTTCGTTATGTTTAACTTTTAAAAGTTGTGAAGCCAAACTTTTAAACCAATTTCCAGATTGGAAATCTTTAAAGAAATATTATTTAATCTGCTAAATTTAACTAAACGGCATGTTGTAAAAAGTAACGACAGACTCAATCGCGTGTAAAGAAGGGAAAAGTTTTTTTATTATCGAAATTGGAAAGTGAAAAAAGTAATTTAAAAGTAAAGTTATTACCAGAGTAATATATATATATATATATATATATATATATATATATATATATATATATTCCAAAAACTTTAATTCTCTTGTTTTTATTGCGGTAATAGTATTTTTTTACCAACGCTGTTAATGTTAAACCAACACAAAAATTACATTTTGTAACTGTGTTTTATATACAAGACACCAAACTCTTTAAAAAATATCACTTTTTTTTCTGTCATTTCTAGCCTACAATTTGGATTTTGTAGTCTTACAAAAGTCGTTGAATTTTCACTTGTAATATTACTAGTGCTAAATTTATTTCCGGAAATTTTAAGCACGTGTGGTATTCGGTAAGAAAATTTCACACCAAATTTGTGTTAAATAATATTCTTTTAAATTAATATTTGTAACTTTGACACGAACTTTAAAATTTTACTATAAAATAAATATTTTCCATTTTACCTATTGTAGTTGCAAAATATATGTAATTTTAGAGCTTATCATTGTTTATTCTTTTATATTATATATACCTTATATTAACTACAGTTGGTAAAAATAGATTATTTTAATTTTTTAGACCCATACCTTGCTTTCGTTTGCTCTTCACTTCAGTCTTATGATATTATTTTACTAACTGTAGTAAAATTGTCATTTAGGGTCTTAAAACCTTACAATATTTTATATTATGTTATGTCTGAAATACTACAACTGGTACAAAATAACATTTTCTTTAATTATGTATGTGAATGACAGACATGACGTTAAAACAAATTAAATGATTATGTCAAAAACTTGCCACTGTAATTCGCTCCAAGGTACCCCAGACAGGAGAAAAAATTCCGATAAATACTGGTGTTGTCATGGTAATGCAACCAAAACTACACATTTGATTGGTCAAAAACAGTGGTGTGGAATTTTCATTAAAAATACCAAACAATTCAAAAACTTTGAAGGGAGGTCCTAACTTTGGACACGCACTGTATTATAAATTTTAAAAATTTTTTGTTTGTTTTAACATTATCGTAATTTAAAAAATAGATAAAATAATTTTTTTCTCATTTAATGGCCTTATAGCCCCTGGGCCACTAAAGAAATAGATTTCATGATAAGAACACTTTTAAAATCTTGTTAGGGGGTTCCTGTTGACGAGTTTAACACGAATATTCATAAACCTCCATATATGGAAGCGGCGCTGTAACCCAGCCTGACAATGTCAAAGGTTTCGAGTGTTGGACTGGGCGAACGCGTCACTTTTTATGTCGGACAAGTTTACTACAATATTTTACGTGCAATATTTAAACATTTTGCCTGTAGGTTTTACAGTCCTGAAGCCATAAGGCCTAAACACATGTTTCTGGTATCGGACTAGGCCGGTTACGTACTTGTAACCCTTACGATTTTTGACACAATGTTCTAAAATTGCATGTAAAGGATTGTAGTAAACTTGATTGTTAAAATGGAATTAGATATTAAAAAGAGATTATTATTATAAAGCCAAGAAAGGTTAAAAACAACGAAATTTTAAAATTTCTTAAAGTATCCTCTTTCCTTGTCTAAGGATGCGTTATAGTGACTAACTTTTAGAGCAGTTCAAGAGTTTCGTTCCTGGAGCGTGACTCACAAAAATTTTCGTCACTGGAAAGACCCTCTGGATACAATCTGGTATCTCCTCATCAGAACTACTCATTTTAAATAATTATTTATGTCGGATTTTTATTTAATTAAAAAAGATACTATGACGCATTTTCATTAAAAATGCTTGTTTGTATTGAAATTCATTTGTGTAATTGCTTGTTCATATGGAAACGAAGAAAAATCTGACATGTGTAAAAATCACCAAGATTACATATTGTTGCTTGACTTGTCATAATTATTTATTATTATACAGGGTAATCAAAAATGTTTTTTTGTTGTTTTAGTTGACATATTGAAAATTACGAAGTAACAAACAA
Organism: Listronotus bonariensis; assembly: GCA_014170235.1. Lineage (NCBI taxonomy): Eukaryota > Metazoa > Arthropoda > Insecta > Coleoptera > Curculionidae > Listronotus > Listronotus bonariensis. The sequence goes on along the minus strand of JACEGR010002429.1, from coordinate 16,112 downwards.
AAAGAGAATAAACTAAAACTTTGCAATGGCTTCCGTATATTGCATGAAATAGTCTACAATTACTAAAATATACAGGGTGATTCAAAAAACATATGACATCGCTTAAGGGGAGATTCCTTAAGCTAAAAATAAGACAAAAATGTCATATGAACATGGGTCCGCAAATGCGTTGTTTCCAAGATACAATGCGTTTAATGTTTTATAATTTTTCTCTTTTTTTTTTGAATATTTTTAAAACTACGCCAGCGATTTGGCTTAAATTTGGGACATAAGGTACATTTATTAGTAGGCATATTTTGACTATAAGGAATTTGCTATATTTTTTCCAGTGGCGTACTTATGGGGTAGACACATACTATATTTCTTAATTAAAACATGTACGCCACTGATTTTAATAAATTTTGATAGCGCAACTAAATACTTTACTAAATGCTTAACAAAACTTGTCCCCTAGCATTTTTTCAAATTTCGTTTGGTTTTCGGGATATTTGCGATTTCAATACGGGCTGCAGCTACTGACCGCCACCTACGTTAAGCTATAAAACATCAAAGAAGGCTTTGAAATTAAAAAAAAACAATTGCTTTAAACTTGACAAATTGGCTATTGTATTAACACTATTGTTTTTATCATAAATTCTTTTCTAACTCATTATAAATGCCTTTTATTAGTTATAGTTCTGTCAGAGTTAACAGATATGTTGTTAATTTAGGGTGAAACCAGACAAAATTCAATAGAAGCCGTCAGACTTTATGCTGAGTGATACCCGCTACGAAAAGCCCCTAGTAAAATCATTTTTGAGTACCTCGTAAGGCGTTTAAGAGAAACTGGCTCTCTTAAACCTGTAAAAGCAAATTCCGGGCGTTCAAGATTTCGTCGTACAGTTCAAGCTGAAGAAGCAGAACTAAATTCGGTAGAACGTGATCCCAATATCAGTACCCGAATAATTTCCTATGAACTAGAAACTTCTCAAGCTTCGGTAGTAGGACATTTTCAGCATCTCATTTAGCCACTTTTTAAGTTAAATTGCAGGTTAGTTTTTTCTTTTTTAAATTAAAGCACTTTTTGATGATTTTTATAACTTAACGTAGATGGAGGTCAGTAGCTGCAGCCCGTATTAAAATCGCAAATATCCCGAAACCAAACGAAATTCGAAAAATGCTAAGAGACAAGTTTTGTTAGGCATTTAGTAAAGTATTTAATTGCGCTTATCAAAATTTATTAAAATCAGTGGCGTACATGTTTTAATTAAAAAATATTATGTGTCTATCCCACAAGTACGCCCCTGGTCAAAATATAGCAAATTTATTATAGTCAAATTATGCCTACTAATAAATGCACCTTATGTCCCAAATTTAGAGCCAAATCGTTGGCGTAGTTTTAAAAATATTCAAAAGAGAAAGAAAAATTCTAAAAATTAAACGCCCTGTATCTTGAAACCAAGTATTTGCGGACCCATGTTCATATGACATTTTGTCTTATTTATGGCTAAGGAATCTCCTTGCTGATGGCATATGTTTATGGAATCACCCTGCATAAGTTTTTATAATAAAATTAAAAAGTAAAAGTTCCTATTGTTGCCGTTGTTTAATAAAACAATAAATTAATAAAATCCAAAGTAAATAAATGTAGTTTTTAAAAATATTACTGTTTATTAAAAGTAAGTTTCTTAAAAACGCCTCTTTTATTCTAGCTTTATACTGACATACCGGTAAATGCTCTGTATATCCAAATCATATAACTTTAGTTATATATTTAATCAAAGTTTTAAAATCTCCTAAAGATTGAAAATCTTTAAAGTTATGTTATTTGCTTTACCAAATTTAACCTAATAGTATGCCATAAAGTAATGACAGACCCACCGTCTGTAAAGGAAAATTTTAATATTGAAATTGAAAAGCAAAAAAGGTTTTTAAAAGAACCGTTTCCATAGAGATAATCTATATATAGGTGACTCCGAAAATATTTAAAAGAAAAGCTCCCCAATAAACATTTTTTATGTTATAAAATAGGAGAAAACCATTTACTACATGCATTATATTTATATGTAAAAATATTTGTCTTTTCCAGAAAATAGATACTTGTTTAGTAGTTTTTTTAAATTTATATACAAGGTGATTCAAAAATCGATCACGAAACTTAAGGGGGTGATTCTACTTGACAAATAAGGGTAGAGCTTCATATAATTTTTTTTTTCAAAATGATCATTCGTTTTCGAGTTACAAGCCGTCAAAGTTCAATTTTTATTTTGGTTTTTTCGCCATATTGCATTTATTTTTTTAACCAATCCAGTTGATATTTGGCACACAAATCGAGTCTTTGCAGATTCTAAAATTTTAAGACAAAAGTACTTTTTTAAATACCGCCAGAGAGCACTTTACCTAAAACTTAAAATTTATTTACATAATAACTTTTTATTTTGACAGATATCGCAAAGCTGGGGGCGCCATTTTATAGACAATCAAAACTTAAAAAATAAGGTACTCTTTATTTAAGTCGATAAACCTCACCGTTTAGGCACCAATAGACATCAAAGTTTTCATCAATTTCAATCAAATTACCTACATACATAGCAGAGTGTCCAGTAACTCAACCGACAAACTTAACTGGGACGATTCTACAACAGAAAATAAGAAAAAAGCTTCATATAAACATATGAAAATCCTAAACCTCTTGAGTTTCTGAACTACGGTGTAATAAAACATTTATTATTTTAAATTTATATGAAGCTCTACCCTTATTTTGTCAAGTAGAATCACCCCCTTAAGTTTTGTGATCGATTTTTGAATCACCTCCGTATTTTAAATATTATAAAAAGTTAGTAGTCTCTGGGCAAGTAATGAAATTAACTTATGATAAGAACACTTTTAAAACCTTTTAGGGGGTTCCTTTGACTGAGTCTACCACGAATATGCATACAGCCATGTATGGATGCATCGTTTAACCTAGTTTCGAGTGTCGGACTGGGCAAACGCGTCACTTTTTCTGTCGGATAAGCTTACCACAAGGTGTTACAGTCACGAAACCGTAACTGTAACCGACACATCAGTTTTCCTTCGCGATTTTCTGACGATTGAAGGGTGAAGAAATGAAATCACGTGCTAAGACAGCACCAATACAAGGGAAATCATATATTGCATGTGACTCACAGGCCACAATGGTTTTTATTCAGTTTTTTTTAATTTTAACTGATTTTAGATAATTTTTTATGCAGAATATAAATTTGTGGCCCCATGGCTAAATTTTAACTGCGAATTTTAATTTAGAAAATAAAAATACATAAAAAAATTATTTATTAAATTTCTGAGTCCAATACTTTCTTTTTCTAGAGTGGTAAAACGAAAAATTAAGAAGATTATAAGCAAAATTAGATTTTAGTAAAATTTTAAACATAAAAATACTAGAATAAATTAAAGTTAAAAACGTACATTACTTCTTTAGTCGTTAAATATTTGGATAAACCAAAGAGAATCTAGAAAATTCCGTAAGCCTTTTGCTATTTAAAATTCGGAGGACTTATTCGAAGAAAAACAGTTTTTGGCGTATTTATTCAGGGACCCGTGGGAAATACTGCCGAGTGGCCGGGCAAACGGCATAAAAGCCAAAAGATGTCCCTCGTTATCATAGTTTGTAATTCCTTTTTCCCGTCAACGATTTTACAGGATATTGAGTTTGTAAAATAACCAATTAACTGTAATAAAAATTTTATTCCTGGATATAATATTGTGTAGATATTTTTCTCTTGTCTATTATATCTTTTTAAACAGTATTAACACCAAAATACTTAAGCACGAGAGAGAGATTAATAAGGAGAGAAAGAAATAAAGCTACACTGCTAATAAATGTAAACAACCTCGTTCTACCTAGTTTAATCCTTTGGTTTTTTAGTTTTTTTTAACTATATGTAGTATTAATACTTTCCAATTTTGTTTTTTTCCATCTTTTGTCCACTAGAAATATCTTTTCCGCACGCAAAAGCGTTTAGACGTACGGCACGAATCGATGCTGGGATAAGCTTTAAGTGTAGAAAGGACACCTTGCGCAAGTGTTAGGAACAATACTTTTCTCTTGAGTGTTTTAAAAAAGTGGTAAATTTGTTTTTATTCTAATATTTCTTAATGTCAATGCGCTTCAAGCCTTAAAATGGAACGCGCGAGGTAACGCCGCATAAGTCATGTTTGTTGGTGCGTACAGCCGGGTCCATCGAATTATAAGACGTTGTCACGTCAAAAAATATGGCATAAGAGTAACAAAGAATAGAGGTGTATGATACCCTGATATATTATGATATGCGAAAATAAATGCATATGATATCTTTATGTGTTAAGATAATTGTAGAGAGTTAATATCATAGATAACCTACATTTATATCCGCAATGGCAAGAAGCATTTTTCGGATTTTTACGACCGCGTGCAGTGGGTGGACGAACATGCGCACTTAAAAGCCGTGGCAAAATACAAACACCGGCACCCCGTACCCTTCATCCGCGGTCTGACCGTGACGCTCATTAGCTACCGTACTTCGAACAGAAAACCAGAACGCGGTCAACGAATTCTTTCCTATAATGCGAATAGTTTGTTTAGGTCCGGGTGAGTTTACTTTCAACTGGCTTGCGTACAAACCGATTTTTTCGCCCATGAAATGTAACTTTTGTTTCGCGCAGGTTATAACACTGGCAATCCATCGAGATCAGTGGTTAATATTAACAACCGTAGTTGTCAAACTATATTTTTTATACTTTATCAATGACAACATTACACACAATAGTCGCATTTACGCCTACTTTGGGCCAATGTCGTTTAACACCAAATTGCTGGTTCGACTAATGGTACAATATTTGTGTAATAATGCTAAGTTCTAAATGTGGTTTTTTAAATTTGGGTGTTAAAATAAATAATTCAATATCAAGTTTTATTTTTATTTAAGTAGCAACACAATTCTGTAAATAAAGATCGACCAGATTTTTTCTATATATAGGCTTTTTATGAAAATAAAATATAATTTTATTTATTTTACTTTACCCTGAAAATCGTTGAATTTTCAGTTAGAAAAGCCGCGTTTGCAGAGTGTGTCCTAAATTTACATGGACAAACAGACCCGGCGACAGAAAGAAACTGTGCATATGCTTCACTACACTAAGTCGATTCATAATATATACTGAGCTTCCACAAATTTTTTTTATACTTCTTTTTTCTGTAATTAAGTCTGGATGTAGAAGGTCAACTAAATTAGGTGTCCACCATTAGTAACTCTTATTAGTTCAGATTAGAAACCCATTTAATAATCATGTTTTAAAGTGAGAAAGTTCTTACATAGAGCTTTAAAACATTATCACATGTGATATATTCTATTTTTAATAGTTTCAGGAACATAACCATCTCCGGGAAAAAATATTTTAAAAGCTTTCTAAAAACAACCTGTAATATGTCTATCCCTTATAGTTTTGGAAATATGACCACCCAAATCTAAAAAATAGCAGATATAATTTTTATTATTAAATTGGGTGCTCACGCAACCTAAAGTTGCAGATATATTGAAAATTTAATTTATGATTTAGAATTTGATCGAAGGTTTCACATAAACCTACTTACAACTTACTTGAAGAAGTTCTGTTTAATTGTTTACGAAAATTTTTGTGCACATATGTTAACTTTTAGAGAATTAAATTGCCTATAAAAACGTCTTATTAAAATTTTTCGCCAGACGAACCGTTTTCGAATAATCAAGCTTTAAACAGTGATTTATTTTTTAGATTTACCTTTTTATTATTTTAGAATTTTGTAACTAACAAAAAATAAATATATAGAAAAAAACAACATGAATTCCTAGAGGGAATTTAGTGCTCTACAAAAGGCCTCTTAACGTTTTTACATAAAATCGTTCTTTTAAAAGTTATTCACAATTTAGGTTAAAAAATCAAATTACTGTTTTCTTAATTCTTGAACCAAGTTTTTTTCCTAAATTAAAGAATATAGACTTGTAAATATTAATATTATAGGCTCAAATTTTCACGATATTTTCTTTTTGTCACCCTAAATAATATTTTCTGATATATTTTTCAAAAAACAACAAAGACGAATTTTTTGGTCTGGTCTAATGGACATGTGAGGTGCATGGAAGAGGAAAGATGGCTAAAAAGATGTCTGGATATAATCCAGTAAGCAGAAGAAAGCAAGAAAGACCTGTAGCTACTTGAATACGTGATGGAATTATGGTAATATTAAGCAACCAAGCAATCGATGAAGATGTCTGGAAGAATAAAGAATAGTGGCGATTAAAATGCGGATGCGACAAAAGCTGTAGAACCTCAGCTTATACATATATATGTTAGACACACATGCCGAATTCGTCAATTCGCCGAAATAAATACTTAATTCGCAATATGATCAAAGCCAGATGATCGGTTGCCGAAAATTTTTTTTCGGAATCTGTTTAGACCGATTTACACATTTCGCGAACTGAGTTAACCGGAGTTGCTCAAATGGCGAATATTAATATGTTTTGGCAGATAATCATTTTTTACTTTAATATTTTGCCGATTGCGCACATTAGAAATGCACAATTGCCGATGGATTGGGTCAATATTTATACAAAAGTGTATATGTGTTTCGAGCAATATCAAATGTGATAGTAAGTGCCATGAAAGTTCTTCTTGATGTAATAAATAAATAAATAATATTAAGTAGTTTCCATTTAAGTAATAAGCTGTTTCTAAGAAATAAATGTTGTTTTCTTGGATCAGTAGCATTTTTTAGTTGTGTTCGAGGTCTGTTCATTTCATAATTGCACAATCGGCAAAATATTAAACCAGAAATTATTATCTGCCACAACATATTCATATTTGTCATTTGAGCAACTCCGGATAGCTCAGTTCGCGAAATGTGTAAATCGGCTTAAACAGATTCCGAAATAGAACATATTTTCGGCAACTGATCATTTGGCTTTGATCATATCGCGAATTGAATATTTATTTCGGCGAATTGACGAATTCGGCAAATGAGTCTAACATATACATTTCCATACTTTTTAGAGACACCATGTATACATGAACAAGCATTAAAATTTGCAGATTCGTGTCATTTTCGAAAGTAACTCGACGCGAATGCTTCAAATTGTATTAGCCGAACTGTGAGTGCGCTACGAGAGCATAACAAATGTACGACACACTCGTTAAAGTGGGATGTGACACGATGTAAATGCAATTACATAACCCCTTTCTAAATGACAGTTGTAATTATGATATATCCTGTAGCCGTGCGTGTATGCATGCTTGTTTTTTTTAAATTTATGTATGGAGTTCCATTTTTTAAATTTTACTGTTTAAAATTAAAATATATACAAGTAAGTATTTTGCATTTAATTGCGTAATTGTCCAGCACGATATGTTCTATGAAAATAAATATCTTGTTTTCTTCCAAGAATATACAAACTGTTCGCGGATCGGGTTAATAAAAGGATAAAAGTCATTTTTAATATAAAAATTTAAACAAAATACTACTGAGGCTGTTAACACTAAAAAATTATGACAAAAAACAATTTTTAATGTAGGTAAAGTGCCCTCTAGCGGCAAACAATCAATGTGAATTTTTACTAGAATGATGAAACGCAGACGATTTAGTCTAGGTTTTCAATATTAGTCAAAATCGGTTTTTCTGTAAGCGAGTAATTCAAAAAACAAAAAATAAAAACTTAAACTTGGACGGCTTGCAACTCGAAAACGAATGACATTTTGAAAAAAATTATATAAAGCTCTACCCTTATTTTGTCCAGTAGAATCACCCCTTAAGTTTCACAATCGATTTTTTAATCACCCTGCATTTCGTAATAGTTCTCCTTCTTTTTTTTAATAAAAAAACAACTTGGACAGGTCGATTTTTCTTTAAACTTTGATTGCTGTATTATGTCTTTCTATTTTTTTATGTAAAAGTATGTTTGACTTCCAAACTTTATACCTCTTTGTGGAAAACAGAAGTCGTCGATCAGGTAAACCTCCCAACGACGTATGGACCCAGCGATTCATTCATAATTTTATGATAAACATTAAGCTAACAATCCTAATAGGCAAAGGGGGTGAGGCAAGCGAGAAATGAAAATGACGGACTCATTTTTTGACCTTGGTCGATAGTATGCACCCAACACCGTTGGTCTCTATTTACCTGTGAAAAGTGAGGTGCGGAAATAGTCTACCCTTCTACAAACAAAGCACTGCCTACCCATATTGTCTTTAAAAACACTTTTTAATCACCAACAAACACCAGAAAATACACAAAAAAGCGCTTTATAAGCTTTATATGATCACTTTTGGCTTTCCAAATTGTCAAATGACAGACACCAACTGAAATGACAAAGCAAAGGGGGCGTCACCCACAAGCGTTTTGGATGATTTCATTCATGTTTTATTTACGATGGAGTAAAACTCCCTGGGCGGCGTTGCCGGGATTAATAAATAATCACGTATTTTCAGAATTTTGATTTTTTTTTAAAAAGATAATAATATTTAAACATTTTTTTTTAAAAAAGATAATAATATTTAAACATATTTTTTTTATTAGATATCTAAAAATGATAAAAATATATGTATTGTTTATTTAAAAGTTATATTACAAAATTCTTTAATATAGAGGCTTATCCAACAACTACTTGTGGTTAGTAAGTTTAGAGTGGAAAAATTAAATTTGGCAAACCGCATTTTAGCGCTTTTACTGTGATGTATTGATGACAACAGCTTAAACGTAAACAAACCTGGTCCATACGTCGTTGTAAACCTCCCTATCTCAAAATTCAACTGTAATTTACTTTAGGCTTTATATATTCAATATAATTAATATAAGGCATTGAAATTGTAATAAATAAAAATAAATTAACAGCAGAACATCATCTTTGATCCCATATAAACTAGTAATATACCATAAAAATTACTATAGGACGTGTACCTTTTTTAATCAACACTCCTTAAGTTTTTTAATTAAAATAAAATATACTTACCGGTAAACGTACCTTTGCTTTAATGGAAAAATGACTACTACGTTTAATGTACTAACCTGGAACAAAAAAATAATATAGAAATTTGCTATACTAAACAAAAGTGTTGTCTTGGCAAATTAATAATTACTTTAAAACAAAAATACCATTAAAAATTATATTTTGTTTTGGAGATAAGAAAAAGGAACAAATAATCCAAATAAAATTTAAAATATAAAAATGAAAGTATTTTTATTACAGCCCAATACCCATAAAAATAACAAGTTTGTAGGTGATGGTCGACTTTAGGGACAGTTGAATTTGTATTTTTTTCCTTAGAAGGTACATATTTTAACTAGTAAATTTAAAGAAAAAAATTGCGGTAGATGCAAGATTTATTTCATTTTAAAATCAGCTGAAATCAAAGTTTTTGTTGCATCTAGTTATTGTAGCTCGTTGATCCTAAACCTTTGTGACGTTATGTAACAAGTAGGGCTGGCAAAAACCGGAAAAAAACAAAACCGGTTAACCAGTTTATAAAAAAACCGGTTTTGGTTAAAACCGGTTAAGCGAATATTAAAAAACCGGTATTAAAAACCGGTTTTTAAAACAGAAAATTCGAAAACGGTTTTCAAAACCGATACACTGAAATCTATTTCATTTTCGCCGCCCCTTTCATTTTCCAGTTAACCGGTATTCAAAACCGGTTTTCGAATACCGGTTTTCGATTTTGGCCAAAACCGCGGTTAACCAAAAACCGGTTAACCGGTTAACCGGTTTCGGTTGCCAGCCCTAGTAACAACAATTCCACAAAAAGAGGAATGACAAGCACCGCAACCGGTAATCTGATTGGTTGGAAGCTCCACAGATGGTCATGCAAAACTGTCATATTAAGAGAGGGGTCATGGTTAGTTCTGGTTAGTTAAATCTTTTTTTTTTAATTTCTTAATAAAACGAATTAAAGAAAAATAAATTTAACTAATCAGAACCAACCATGTCCACCTCAATGTGACAGTTTTATTTACGGGTTTCAGTACTTTTTACTTTAGTCTGAAAACATAAATGCCGTTTTCCTTAAAGTAATCGTAATAATGGCAACGTTGCAAAAACGTGAACAGCTAATGAACTGTACGAACTCGTTTCTCTAATGAATAGCAGAAAACACAAAATTTCCGCATATTTTAGTTTTAAAAGAGTTTTTTTTTAAATAGTGCCAAATGTGATTATCCGCACTTTAGTAAGTGTAAACTATTAGAAAATATTTTAAAATTAATATTCTTTAAAGAAAAAAATAAAAAAAAGTACTATCCCTAAAGTCGACGACTAAACTAAACCAGGCTTTATTTAGCACATTTACACATTTTAAATTACCAAATATAAATCCCCATTGGCTCTTGTATCTTTTCAATTTATGCAAAATATTTCTCTGACGAAGTTCTTTTATAAAAATTAATATCGGAGATTTAAAAAAACATTCATAAATACAGCAGACGAAAAACAACAACCATCAATTTGACCGTACAGTTAAAATGTGCAAAGCAAATGACAAAATAAGGTGCAAATTGACTAAATTTTAAAAGGACTTTTCGCACGTTCATCCTTTTGACATGCTAATTTGGCTGTTTTATATACAGAATAATCTAAATAGCAAAATGAACCAGAGGCGGGTAAGTTTAAATATCAGAAAAGTAAATAAATAAAAAATAAATTCATCTTATTGACATAAATTCATATCAAGATAAATTATAGTAGGCTTTGAAACAAAACAAGACAAGTGTCCCAAGTGCGTCGAACTAATAAAAATGTTTATTTTCTTAAGGGGTATTCTAGACTCAAGATCGTTTAACTAGGTAAGGTTGCCTCGTAAACCTTGCAACATGGCGGACCATACGTCACATATGTATTTTGCTCATTATTTAATGTTTAAGTTTTTAACAGTGTAGTTTGTGTTTTTTGTCAATATTAAAGAAATACTTTAAAATACTGTTAATTCGAGTTGTTACCGTAATTTCTTTATTTCCTATTAACAAATTATTTAACATTGATTATTCTAGCTGATTTTTAAATATTGTATATCGCGCTCTTTCGCCCTCATCCGTCTAGACATCCTTGTTGGCGCCAAGGAACCAGCAGTGCGGTACATATGTGACGTAATGAGGCAACCTTACCTAGTCAAACGACCTTGTTCAAGACTAGAACTTTGAAAAAGTCGAAATTTGTTTATTTCACAACTCAATATTTATAAAGATATTCTCTAAGATTTTTTAAAATTCGAAGTATTTTCAAAGTTACAGCCGTTTTAGCGACTTGACCGGGTAGGGCGGACGACTTTAACAATAGGCGATTGGAGGGCGGGCTACCCCTATAAATAATTTTCATTCCTTTTTTTTCATAATACTTCTAGTATACTACATTATCTATAAGGACGGCTGACTAGAAGAAGTATTTGTATGTACCCAAAGTCGATTGATGAGATAAGGTCACGACATTCGCCATATTGGCTAGCGCGGCTGTGACGTCAAGTCGGGCCAATTTCGGCCATGTTTGATTTTAGGCAGATCAGTGGCGGAGAATTAAGGAGAAAACAAAAAAGGACTGTATGTTAAAACAAAAACATAAATATGGTTTAAATGTTGAAAATTAAAAATTATCAAAGCGGCGACAGGACGATGAGGTACCTGGCAGAGCAAAACATTTTCGATGGTTCCGTAAGTCAAAAACCCTTTAAAAAACTTTGTATACAGGGTGTCCGCTAATGAATGGTACACAGAAAAACCACAGATTCCTTATGCCAAAATATTAAAATTTAACCAAACATATCTAATATCCAAAAGTTTATAATAAGGAAGATACGGGGGCGTCATGGTAAAAAGAAAAAGTAAATTTATTTCGATAATTGATCCCCCCTTTTTAAATATCTTAATAAAACAGTATCTAGGCGGTTTTTAAACATTAGTTTTTCAGATCGAATATTAATTTTTGTGTGTAGACTAGAGGGCGATGAGTACACTATTTAAAATTCTTTAAAACTACCAAATTTTCTGTTACTACTCTGTATGTATGTAAACTAGTAGGCTTCTCTATGCTTTCTGCACAAAAAGGTATACTTAGTAAGAATCGGTCTTGACAACCGTTTTTAAGGTATTCACGTTTTAGTTGTTCAGTGTACCTAAAAGTATGTACCTTCAATAACATCGTATTAACTATAATTACAACTGCTCAGATATAAATAGCTGATATCTAAAAACACCTGGATACCGAGTTTTATTAAAATGTTTAAAACATATCAAAAATTATCGAAATGCATAAATAAAAAATATTTATATCCCTTTAACTCCCCGTATCTTCCTTATCATTAACTTTTGGATATAGGTATGTTTGTTTAAATCCTAAATGGGTATTTTTGCAGACAAAATCTGTGGTTTTCTGTGTACCATTAATTAGCGGATACTCATCTGTATCATATGTATATAAAAACAGGAATGACTAAACACTATCAAAATCTCTAAAATAAAACGAGTACGAACCAATAATATGTAAAGTCTCTAAACTAACCAAAAACATTAACAACTGGAAATTCTTGCAAAATATACAAACAAAATGATAATGGCAAATTTCCAGCTGATAATGCTACCAACTTTGAACAGAACTGCCCAAGAACTGCCAACCAAAATCGTAATTTTCACACCCTCACGTCCCTGACAAAAGCTATCCCCGGTCTTGCTTATGTCTAAACCCCCTTTTCATACAGAAATTCTGTATGTACCATTTCATCAGATACGCTGCCTGAAATTTAACGTAAAACTTTAAACGCGTATTTCTTAAAACTACTTTTCTCAATACGGTCGCCACCATATCTTAAGTTCTAATCAAAACCTTTTTTAAAATTTACTGCACGGAAATTCAGAATTAAAAATTTTCCAAAACATGCGGGGACAAAGGTATAGGACAATTTTTTGCAGGTCAATAAATGCGTTTTTTTGGAAATAACCAGCTTATGTTACATTTTTTAAAGAAAAAAGATATAAATTTATAAATATTTAAAAATATACCATCTTCCATTCCAATTCCATTTAAAACACCAAAGTTTTTTTTTTCTGAAAAAAATTTTGCTTTTTAAATATTGATATCTTAGCCATGCTATAAAAAATAGCCTGTATAGGATCTGGTAAATTTTTTTATAGAAGCTTATTTTGCGGTCTTTAGTGTGTCAAAACACTCACACGTATTAATAATAACTAATTTATTTCCGTTTTTACTTGGTAACATATTTTTTTACAAAAGTTTCACTAAATTATAAATAGCGTGTACAAATATAGTGGTTACAATGTAAAAAAACTAACTTCTTAGCCATATCTTTTTATCGAGACACTCTGTATACATCAAAATATTTTTGGGACATGAATGTTTAAAATCCCTACCACTTTTGTTAAAAACTTTTGTCATATCTTAAACAACAAGGTTAGTTCTGGTTAGTTAGACTGGAGGCCTCACGCCCATATGAGACATACTGGAACCGGTTTGAGAGGTAGGACTTGATAAGATTTATACACATACAGTCAAATGGTATTACTACCAAAGATGTATTTTTAACCTATAAAACCATTTTTGTTAATACAGGCTGTTACAAATTCAAGGGCCACAATTAGGATCTCGAAAACGGTGGGAGATACAGAGTTTGTTATGTTGGAGCAAAGTGGCACATTTTCTTGCTTAAAAATATTTCCTTTTAAAAATTAAAAAATTGGCACCCGTTTCGGAATTATCCGAAAAAAACCGAAATTTTGCGAAATAGTTTTAATTTGTTTTCCACTTGATTTGAAAAAAAACCAATGTCACATTGCCATTGCCACTTTTTTCGTTCTATAAAATGATTTCATGAAATTTAAGATTCGACGTATTGTCTTTGAGACGCCATCATCACCTCAAGGTTAGTTTATATTTATAAGGCTGCGACATACCCTCAACTTTTAGGCGGTTCGAGGCTGGGGACGCAAGGAAGGGCACTCCACGGAGAAAAGTTGGCAAGACTGGGTAAAATCAAAGCTGATGATTAATCCAGTAACGTCTAGAATTTGCGCATTTCATTTTGCATTGTTTTGGTAGTGATATTTGTTGAAAGATGTAATTCCAGATGTTTTTATTTAAAGTAAAAGAATTTACAACTTAATAATAATTAAAAACTGTTGTATAAACGGTTGTTCTACTAATACAATATACTGTATATCTTCGGCACTGAACAACATGGCCGAAAATGGGAGATCTGACGTCATAACACGTCAAAGCAATATGGCCGAATGTCGTGACCTTATATAGACCGACTTTGGTTAAACAACAGAAATATTGGACCTTCTCCGGACAATTGGACCACCCTGTTTTTGAATAAAGAAATAGTTAAAAAAATGGATAGTAAAAATCAATTGGTTGGTTTAATTAAATAGTCGTATGTATATAGTCGTAAAAATATTAATATTTAATTAGTTACATTGTTTTGTTTTTACGTTACTTAAAAAAATCATAAGTCAAAATTTAAACGCCACTGGGCCGATCCAATTTTCATTCAGTTCAAATGTGCCCATGGTAATTACAACATGATGTGATGATTTCAGTACAATGGACGAGTGCTATGGTAATAGTAATTATGTTGCAACATATTTTGGACTAATTAGGAGTTATCTCTGGTATTATACTAATGGACAGCTGCCTAGTTGTTGATTTATTAAATCATTTTTTAAATGGCGAAATACCTTTACAAATCAACCAAGATATCAATAATTTCGTAAAAAACTTTACGATGAAAATGATCTGAAAAACATCTTCTTCATTCATAGTTTCGCCGACGATAGTACGTACCCTTCACTCCAGTTTTCAGGTTCCTAAACCCATCACTAAACCTGATTTGGAAAACAAACGCAGAGCGATGCATATATCTCTTTCGCAGGATCTTAATTTAATATTCGATTAGGGCGCCAAAAATCTCGTCCACTTTAATGTATCCAAATCACAATCATGTTCCTTGTCGCGAAAAGAGTCACCAAATACTCATCCTCTACTAATGAGCGGCCAAGTTTTACAGAGCAAAGACACCTTCAATCTTGTGGGCGTCACATTTAAAAGTAACCTTAACTGGCATAAACACATTGTATCTATAGCCACGGCAGCTTCAAAAAAGCTTGGATTTCTCTTTCGAGCCAAAAAGTATTTTTCCCTTCTAATTTATACACTTTATATGTGTCCCAGATCCGACCTCCCTTAGAGTATTGTTCTCATATCTGGGGCATGGCTTCCCCACAACCCTAAGCATTCTGGATTCTATTCAAAAAGAGCTATTCGTCTCATTAATGATCCTTCACTTACAGAAAGGCTTCCATCTCTTGCCCATCGTCGGGCTGTGGGGGATCTATCGCTTTTTATAGGTACTTCCATGGCTTCTGCCCTGACGAATTGTCCAGTATAGTTCCTCCACTCACAGTTCCCAACAGAGAAACTCGTGGTTCCGCGCGTATGCATCCCTATACGGTCCAACTGGACAGACCCCCGAACTTCCGTTCGTTCTTTTATACCTAGAGTTTCTAGAATGTGGAACCTGCTGCTCGCGGAGGTCTTTCCTTCCCTCCAAATCTTCAAGTATTTAAGTCCCGTGTCAACAAACTTCCTCTTACCTCGCTTAAGACACCCACGGTACGTTTGTCTTTAGGCTTTTAGTCTTCGTGGTTTGCCCAAAGATAAAAAAAAAAATAATGCATTCCAATTTAAACAAGCCAGCCCCTATAATTCCGTTATTCGCACACTAAAAGAAAATCTAAAATTCATTGATTTTTATTTACACATAGTATTTTTAATGGAGAAATAGTGAATGATGTTTTTCGGTTCGAAACGTTGTTTAAATCTAAAGTGTGATATGTCGTTTGATTTAAAATTGAAATTCGAGTTTATTAGGTTTAAAACCAAAAATTCGCTCATTAAAAATACAAAGTTGATGATGGAGGCTTAAAGACGAAACGTCGGATCTAAAATTTAAAAACATTATTTTTTAGAACAACGCAAAATTTTTGTTTTGTCCGGATAACTTTAAAACGGCTGCAAATTTTTAAAACTTTAAAACGGAATATTAAAAAGCATAAAAATGCGCAATTTTGCCCCAATTTAAGC